>JAVYIG010004966.1:0-147525 GCA_035222895.1 Strongylocentrotus droebachiensis
ATAAATGCTACGGCTACAACTTTTACCAACTCGCCTACAGCGTTATACCCCATCATTTTTGGGATAAGTTCTATAATTATACTGATGCAAATCCTATATTCCGATCAAAAGCTCTTGAGATAACAAAGCATCGTATAGAGGAGCGGTATGGACATTTGACATTTCCGTTGTTCCATTATTTAAAAACATTATTTTCATATCACTGTTGTTGACATCTAAGAAAATGATTCCTGAATACTTTTTCGCAACTTTGCTCTGACGCATTTCACTTATTTCTCGATGCTTTTGTAAATTAATTCAATAACCTTTCGATTAATCTCTCTCCGGCGGGACTCCACCGACCCCTGGGGTCTCCTCCAGCCCCATCAGGTCGGGGATGGGAATTGTGATGTAATGGCCCCAATAAGCACAACCGCAATCTTGATCTCCATAAATACATCTAAAATGACTGAACCTTCAAACCGTGTTCTTGTGGGCTCGCCTCCTCTATAAAGCAGCTGATTGATTGCGAGTCGTTCCCGGCCAAATGATATTTGAATCCCCGGCAATTTCTTATTGAATATCGAGTTTTGCGCGCTTGACACACATACCCCCGAGACGAATATGGTCGAGGATAAATTGAGACAGTGTTCCTACCACCAAAATGTGTTTTGTCAAACCAGTACGCCCTATCCGACACTGCAATTTTGAGGGCAAATTGACTGACTCCGCGTATAATCTATAGTAGATGTGAATGGTTCGCTCAGTGGCGCTTCTGTTGTTTGAGTAACTTAAGGCGCCATGTCGGACCGTAGAATAGTCAGATGGTGACCATCAGAGGAGGGGGGTGGGAGGAGTCAAGACCACAGGAAGGGGGTGAGCGGGGGGGGGGGGGGCTTCCCTAACCGAGGAAAGTGTAGGATTTAAACACATCAACCTTATGTTCGGATTGCAGTAGCGAATAATAATAGGTCTACATGGTATGTGAGGCATGTACACCCTTGTGTACCAACACCACTGATCAGACGGCGAAGAAATATTGATAAAGATTAAGATACAAATGGAAGTTCCCCTCCCCCCCCCCCCACCCCCCCCCCATCCATCTCTCTTTTTCCTTTTTTTTCTCTCTTTATACTCTGGTCATTCGAACCTTGCGTACCTCCCAAAATAGCATGGATAAAGTGGATGAGATTGGGAGGGGAAAATAGGATAAGGCAATTTGGGGGATTTTACCAATACAGGAAATATCCTCGTGATCCAATAACAGAATTTAGATCGAAGATGAAGAAGATTTCACTTTTTGAGGAGTTCGTGTACTTCTCGACTCTTCCATTCATCTTTGCCAAAATGACAGAGTTGGTTTTGTCTGTGTAAGGATCGTGAATGATATCGTGAATGCTTTTTGTTTTTTATTGGAGGTTATTCATTGCAGCCGACATGTTTTGGTCTAGCGAGTCAAAGTCACTATTGCGCGTATTCTTCAGATCGAAGATAATCACACTGCGGAGTGGTGTGCGCGCAGCCATTCTAGAGCAGACAGGCTTTACATAGATTTATTTATATCTAATCAACTTCATTTATACCTAATCAATTTAGATTACTTTACTTGTTGTTTTGTATTCAAGAAAAATGAGCGTCTGCAAAAATCAGCATCAACAAAATCATGTTTTCTTAACTAGTTGTTTTTTCTCTTTTTTATATTTTGTATCGATTAAACAATCAAATTAAAGAGCGTACTACCTTAAATCAGTTCAATAATTTAGCCATATAGGATTATTGGTATCTTCATAAATAATCTAATGAAAACATCCTAAAGATTAAAAAACGCCGTTTTATTAAACTCAATATTATGTTTTAGAGGTGATTGATATATTAATAAATATAAATATATTAGTAAATAGTCATTACCATTTTCGTAATGCAATGTCTCTTAATATAATGCATCATGCATTCGCATTTCTAATCGACCTTTGTATGCGATATTGTATGCTTTATTATTCGCTTCTTCATACAATCTTTCCCCCTCTTTCCCTCATATTATATCCCTCCATTTTTCTCTCATTCTGTCGGTCTGTTTGTCCTTCTGTCTCCATCCCCATCTCCACCCCTCTCTCTCTCTCTTTCTTTCTCTCTGTCCCTCCATCCCCCCTCTCTCTATCCCCTCTCTCTCTCTCTCCCCTCTCTCACTCTCCCTCTCTTTCTACATCTCTCTCTCTCTCTCTCTCCCTCTCTCTCCCTCCCTATGTTCCCTCTCCTCTTTTTGTTTTCTCTCACCTTCATTTCTTTTCTTCTACAAACTCCCTCTCTCCTCCTCTCCCTCCCTCCCATCTCCCCGTATACATCTCCTTGCATCTATCTATATAACTATCTCCATCCATCTCTTTCGGGAATTTCTGACAAAATGGAAAGTCCTGGAATCATACCAATTTCCATCTTCGGTCATGCATGATTGCATTTCAAGGGATTCATGCACCGACTCGGTACAAACGTCTCCCATTATTGTGACAGCACGCATCTCCATGTTTATAGAGTCAATAGTTAGATGATGGTGGCGATGATGAGCGAAATCAAAAAGGAAAATAGGCATACTCTCCCTGGTGATGAGCTTGGTTGTCATTTTTAAGGCTGTTGGGTTTTCTCCAGACTAGTACGTGTGTCGCTGTTTCTTCACGCTTGGTTGGCTGTCTAAATTCGTTAAGGTCTCGCACGATGTTAACATATTTCCGCCATTCCGAAATGTTATATTAATTCACATGATTTCACATTCATTGCTCTTAGAATTGAAATAAAAGAGTCAAATGAGAGAATAATGGAGGGAATGTAGATAAAGAACAAGTGCAGAGAAAGGGGTGGAGGGAGGAGAGAGCGAGAGAGAGAGAAAGAGAGAGAGAAGGAGATATACAAAGGGCAGATAGGGGAGGAGATTGGTGATATGGAGAGAGTTGAGAGAGAATATTTATAGAAAACCACAGAAGAAGGTAGTAGTGAAAGTAAATAGCCCAGCAGTCACTAGGATAACGGTGGATTTGGTGTAAAAATGAAAACAAAAAGACGACAATCCTTCTATGTCAGTACTTTTGGATTTCAATACAAATTTTAGTTGGAAGTGCACATTTCTTTGTGATCAGTAGCGAAGCTACCAAGCTGCCATACTGGGTCCTAATTTAGTCGCCGCTTTTTGTTATGAAATAACTGAAACATAGATAGATTTTCCAGATATCAGTCTCATTAGTTGAAAAGTCACGTAAAGAGTTAGAATTAGAGGAACACAAATTTAATGTAAATCGAGTACAGGTAATGATGTTTTTCAAGCCTCATTTGATAAATAAAAAGAAAAAACAAAACTTTTCAGTCATATGTAATTATTTAGATCATTGTATTCATCTACAGACAATTTTTTAATAAACATGGGGATGCCGGACCCTAAATATGGGCAGTTTCAGTTCAGTTTTATTCTACTCAAAAGCAAACATGAAATTATATTATACCAAGGAGTAATAATTTTGTGTAATAACTCTTTGAGTTACACATAAATGTTCGTTTCATATGCATATTGGCAAGGCTGTACACAATCATGTGCCCGAATCATGCCAATCGAATGATGATAAAAGAGAGAAGAAAAGAGAAGGGGGCAACGTGAAAAGATGAACCGATTCTCTTTCACGCCCTCCCGTCACTCGATGACTGTGTCCTCTCGAATTCATCCTTCTTTACGGTCCGATGACCCCCCCCCCCCCCCCCTTCGTGACACAAGTGCCCCCATTCTACGCCACTGACATGAATAACAATTGTCTTTCAGTCGATTTTATATTTAGAAATCAAGACATAGGTTTGTTTCTTCGTCATTTACGTCCCACTTGTCTGCCATCACATTACCATTTGATGCAAAGCATGTCTGAAGTAGTCCCAGGGACACTTCCGAAGTGCACAGATGCTATTTTGACGACACTTCAAAAACATACCGAAGTATTGCAACTGCGTTGTAATTTCAATCCATTTCCTTTAATATGTGATATGAAAAGGAAGTGGTACCTACTGCTACCCCGTCCCACTTGCACACCTCCATAACAGGTTTGTTAGTTCAGTTCAGTTCAACTTATTTATTCTTCTCAGCATAAAAGCAATATTATAGATGTAGGCCTATTGACTGCTATGAGAGGCATAGCTGTTTATATAGGCTCAAGGGGACGTTACATCCTACTATGACCCCTCGGGGTACCGCTGTGATGTAAGTATGTGTAACGTCCCGGAGAGCCAGTATAGAAACAGCTATGCCTCGAATATTAATGGTAAGTTCCAGATTACCAGATATACAGGTACTCACTATCACAGATTAAAGCGGGACTGCACTACTTGTAGCTACTTGCGCCCTATATATCAAACAGTGCCTAAGCGGTACCCGTCGGTCTCCCATGATCCCCCTTTTCTTATGTTGATTGAAAGCTGATTTGATGAGAAAACCACCTGTCGGTGACAACGCAGGGAGGTCTAACCACTCCAGGAAAAACTAGTGCAGATAGGCTTTAAATCATTGGTTTGTCTAGAAGTAATTTCTCTTTTATTATCATCGGATGTTTGTTGTCAACACCATACATGCTTTGCAAATATTTCTTCGAAGAGCCTGTTTGAATTTGGGACTGCGTTTGTTTTCAATCTTTGGACAGTAGGCTCTACATTGTATATTCACAAACATATGACATTGATTATGATGACATAGTTCTTTCTGCAAACAAGTTCAGAAAATACATTGATTTCCAGGACAACATTATTTTTTTATTGTCAAACATTTACATTCTACTCTAGCATAACTCCTTACGAAACAGCAGTGCCTCTTATAAATGAAACACGATTTTGTTTTCCAGATCAAACTCGTTATTGATGTTTTACGAAGAACAGAGGAATGGAGTATTGGTAGGAAGGGGGGGGGGGCAGCACTGATGTGAGGAGGGATCGGCATTATCTTCTTTTTAACCCTAATAAGGTCGGGGGGGGGCCATTATGGCCCCCCCCCCCCCCCTCCACGATTTTTCCGATTTTTTGGAAAATCGGACCTACTGTTACAAGGTCACGTGACCTTTTGTCTTTGCATGTCAGCCCGAAAATCGCTCATTTTCGTGATTTGTGTACGAAACATATGGAAAAGTCATTTTTCCTAAAAACAGATCAAACATGGTTATTGGGTCTTGTTTAAAGTTTAGGTGGTTGTTTTGGGAGTCAAAATAGTTGAATTGTAGTAAGAAATGAAATAAAACAACAAAAACAATGAAATACATAAGTTAAAAAAACAGTGAAATACATAAGAAATTATCCAAACAAGGGATAACATAAGGAATAAGCTGGCTCTTCCGATTTTTTGTTGTTGTATTATTATTATCGAAAAAGAATGCTTAAAAATGAATAATATATGATTTATGGGTAAATATGTGATTTTTATGACTTTATTTGCATAAATTACCATAAATATGCAAATGAGTGAATTTTTTAAAAAAAATTGAAATTATCATATTGTTCTATACACTTCACTTGACATGCGTGCAAATTTTCGCGGCGATCGGCCTCTTTGCAGCCGAGATCTTAAGGGGGGGGGGGGCATAATGGCGCCCCCCCCCCCGGCCGTACTAAGACCTCAAATAGCCCGGCCTTTTTAGGGTTAAGTTGTCTCCCCCGTTGCCTTTCTGTCTATCTCTAAACTGTTGTTATTATCTTCAATAGAGCGGTTTACAAACATATTCACATTTTAGGCATAATTTTTAAACAAAGGAGGTTTTTGACAACCAGAAGGCTTGTCTGAGGCTTGCCCGACAGAGCAACAAGTAATGTATGCAGACTGGATTCCATGTATCGCAATTCATTCATTAATAACAGGTTAATGGAATGACTCGTCACTATAGGTCCCATGGAAAGAAACATCCATCCATAAATTTGAATATATTAGTAAACCGTTCTATTGGATGAGGAGCACTGGCCCTCGTTTCCCCCGCAGCTACATGTCAGACCGACGAATATTCTCTACTGCCCCTTTAAAATTGAAGCCTTCAGACAATAAACTTTGTACATGCTGTGTTTGAGTGCATGAGGTTGCCCCTAGTGCAGGAATCAACTGGGGTCCCGCTGGTTGTTTGTCATCGTGTAACAAGACCAGCTCGAGAGAGAGAGAGTAACTTGGATTAATCAAATTTACCTACTGTCAGTATTACATGCTTTACATACAACCCACTCCGAAACCACATACGACTTCTTCTCAATGAAATTTTCCAATAATCCAGCCCGACGCGAGACGCTTGCACAGCCCAGGGAGGTGGAATTACCTCCTGCACAGCCCAACACAACGCGACATAAACATACGAGAGGGGTATTCTAATTTTGAGGTCGTATCTCCAATTCATTTTCTTGATATTGTTTGTTTGCGGGCACGGGTTCCTTTTTGTTAAGATGTTTAAAAAAATGAGGATAAACAAATTTAGGATTGGAAGTGGATTGATGAAGACATGGGGCGCGACTATTTTACGCTGAGCAGAGCACATTGAAATCGGAATGAAAGTACAGGATTGGGATGGAATGACAACAAAAAAAACATAATAGAAAAGAAGTCGAGGCAAATGGCACAAATATACCTTTTTGTGATATAATGTTGTTTTATGTTTAAAGAAAGAGAAAAGAAATGAAAGTTTACAAACCCAAAGTATATACAGAACTGAACTCCTAATTGATAGAGGAAAGAAAGTGTACATGGATGGGGTGGGGTGTTGAGAAAAGATGGACAGACATGGAGAGACGGACCTGGATAAGAGAGAAATACATGCAGACATAATAGACAGAGGAAAGAGATAGAGACAAACATATCGAGACGAAACAGACCATGAGAGAGAGAGAGAGAGAGAGAGATGAAGGGAGAGACAGATAGACAGAGAGAGAGAGGGGGAGAGGGGGTGACAGAGGGGATTAATAAATATATATGTATTGAGAGAGGGGAGATGTACAGGGACAGGGGGTAGAGGCTGAACTAAAAAAAAAAAGTAGATTTAAGGAGAAAGTAAGGAAAATGACCAACAAACAAAACAAAAACAACATGAACATAGGCAAAAAAAAATCTTACATGAAACATGTTTGGGGGTGACATGATATATTGGACGGGAGATCAAAATACTTGTTGAGACTCGGTCAAGTGGAGAGGCATTTAGAGATGGTCTGATAAACAGGCAAAGTATGGGAAGTATCGGATGACAAGTGCAGGTTATATTACAAAGATCTATAATAAATCATATCGCGTAGGTGTGCCAGCTGGTACCATGACAGGATATAAAGGAACTGGTATATTCTTTAATGTATATATGCTGCTGGAAAACGTAATTCCTGTACTCTTACGGCAAGACTTTGCTAAGCGGAATTGGGGAGTTGCTATAGAAGGCCTATTTGTCGTTCTCATCAAATTTCATTAAGTTGTTGCAAAATCCTGGCCTTCATTTTAACATGTTTCACTAAGTTTACGGACTGGGGTTCGGATTTAAATTCTTAGGGTCGATGTGCATAAGGCCCCTGTTTAAATCTTGAAATCATGGGTCTCCTTAGTTCAATTCTGTCTAGTGAGACCAATTTGCTGATTGTTTGAACCATTACTTTTGTCAGTTAGCATTCCGTAAGAAAATATACTATGATATTTAATATTTATAGCGACCCTTACTTGACATTACCGTCAGGCACTATAATGAGAGCTTTTACATATATTTACAAGGTTGCGGTAATGAAAAGTCTTAATAATTGGACAGAGAGATCAGCAGTAATTTATCCTTACAAAAGACTACGAATGATTAAAGAATTACTTACTAAAATTTACAGTTAGTCTTTAGAATAATGAACTAGAGGGCAAGTACAATTTTTTTACCAGAAAAACAGACATGTACTATATAATAATAGAAACATGTCAATGCGTTGTTGTTTGTTTATGTGGGTGTTGATGAAGATTAAATAGAAAATTGAATCTGACTTTTCAGAGAGGCGTTATGTTTGTATGGACTTATATGCGTTGAGAGCGTTTAGGAGACAAGACGCGTAGATAGGTACATATCCTTACCTGTTCATACATTTGAGGGATCTGGCAGTTCTATTTTGAGCAAGGTAACGGCTTTAAAGATCGCCATGGGTAGAATGGGGTGTACTTTAACAGATGGGCTAAAAATATACCAATCTTTCTTGCCACGCTCCTTGGACCGGTTCATTCTTATTGCGTGCTGATTTATTTCCCAGCAATGTCGATAGTCAAGTTCACGATCAGGGGGGAATTATAAATCAGCTGCTAAACAGCTGATTTTACTATGAATGCAAATATGAGAACATTGAAAAGTTGGAACGGCGAAGGATAGAAGGATAGAAGGAAAGGGATAATTTGAGAAAGAGGTGAGGAAATTTCAAAGCTACATTGCATGGAAGGGAAACTGAACAAAGAATTGCGAAAAATTACGAGTGATGAAGATTACGACATCTCAATATTAAACGAAAAGATGAGGAAATACCTGTTTTAAAATAATGATAATAATAAGTATAAACATTTTTTTAATAAATATGCAGAAATATCTTATGGGTCAGGTTCTGAGAATTCACGGTGAAATATAGTATAAGTAGATTTAAAACAAATCCGATCGAAATGTAATGAAATGATCAATTTAATTGGTTTTTATGACATGAACTGTATTTGTATACAAACGTGACCTATTTCCTAAGACGGAAGCAAATGGTGGGTTCCAAAAATACCGTCCTTACAACCAGAATGAGTCACATCTTGGTATAAGCTCTAATTCCATCAACCGTACTTATATTCATCCTCGCTTCATGCTAATGGACAGCGGATCATTTTGTAATCTCTTATAACCTAAGAATTATTCTCTAAAGTGACCGGTTGCGTTAAAACAATCTTCCTAGATGCATGATTAGGATTTACAGTCTTCTCGTTCGAGCAAACGTGCCCATTTCGTCTTCGTAATTTAATCAAAATATTAATATGTATATATTCATCTCTTAGATCTCCCAATATCTCAACTCACCAATATGTTATATCATCACGTTATAAAATCCTCGGTGTCTATAGGTTGTCGTCCTTTTTTTTTTTTTTTAATGACATCCGATGTTTCTTTTAATCCTTTCCATATTTATACTAGTTTGACCTCCTCTCGCCCCTTTTCTCCCTCTCTCTCTCTCTGTTTTTCCCTCTCTCACACACACACCTTTTTTCTCCATATTTGTTATTATTAGAGATTAATTAAAATCAAAGTAAATTATTCCATACAAATACATACCTTCATTTAAATTATTCACAAAACAGAAAGCAAAGAAGGAAAATAATGGAATGAAACTAATACATTTTTATAACAATAATAATAATAATAACATACTGAAATTAGTTATTACAGTTATTACCACACACACATACACGTACATACACACACTCTCTCTCTTAAATAGAAAAGTCTTTAGCTCTACCCTTCCCCCTTCCCCTTAATTATTCACTCTCTGACTTTTCTTTCTCAATTCCGACCCCACCCGACTCTCTCTCTCCCTCTCTATCTCTTTACCCCTCAACTAACTTTCGCTCTCTCTCTCTCTCTTTCTATAAATCACACACGCACGCGTAGCAGCCCCCCCCCCCCCCCCCAAAAAAAAAAAAAAAAAAAATCAAAAAAAAAAAAATACTGCCTTCTTCCTCCTTTTTCTCTCTTCCTCATCTGCTTCGCCCTTTCACCCCCTCCTTCTATAACTATAAGTCTCTCCGTTTCATCCTTATTCTTCTCTTTTCAACTTTTTTCCCTCTCTCTTTCACTTCTTTCGTTTTTCCCCATCTCTCTCTTTCTCTTTCTCTCTCTCTCTCTCTCTCTCTTTCTCTTTCTCTCTCTCTTTCTCTTTCTCTCTATCGCCTAGCTTATTTGTTCCTCCTCCCGTCTGCAAAGCATCCGAGAATAAATGAGGCGAGATTCCAGGGCTGGCAGATGACCGGCCACTAGCCGACCTCACAACACCCCTCAAATCAACACACCAGAGACGTAACGACAAAATGAAAAAATACCACCCTTTTTTCTTTATCGAAATGAAAAGTGATATCTCCCAATACACAATGATAAACAGAACATAGCGTCGTGCTTCATAAGTGCGCTGAATTCGTCTGACTCTATCGTTGTTCTTCCATTTCATCCCGGTTGGATTTTACTTTGCGAAGATGGACGAGATGTTTTCATATCTTACCACCCCTGAGGTTTACCTGTGAAGTGAGGAAATTGAACGGGGAAGAAAATTGAGTGTATTTAGTAAAATTGTGATGCCAAATATGAAACCATAGTCATAAAAATGAGAAATAAATATGATAAGCAGTGGGAATTGAAAGATGCAATAACAAAAAGCAGTCTCTTAGGTAGATAGAATAAACATAATAAAGATCTCGTGAACGCGAACGAATCTTATTTACATGGTGTAGAAAAAAAGGAAACAAAAAGGATTTCCAAATATTACAGTATATGGCGAGATAGATGTAACCATTAGATATTGGAATTTAAAATTTCTTAGAAATGCTAAAACTACGGCGAACCAAAAGCAACTGGAAAACGCTTTGTTTCTGGGATACGCCCTTCTCAGCCCCGCCCTTTTCCCGATGGAAATTGCAATAATTATTTCGCAATGAAAAATCATAATATTGTAATTGATAAAAAAGATTGAAGTAGTCAATACATCTAGTTATTATCTACCGTAAACATATCCCTCATGTCAACCATAACGCATATCAACCGATTTAGTTGAGATATACATTAACATGGCAATTAATTTATCTATTTTTATACATAGAGGGAGGGGTCTTCAACCTAAGTAGCCTAATACTGATTTTCTTTTAAAAGATTTAAACACAGAATTACCAAGGGAAGGTGCATTGCTGTCAATTAATTTTGAGGGGAAATTAGAACAACAAATGAAGAGAAACATTGACTATTAAACTTTTTAAGCGATGGGATGTAAAAAGTGTGGGGGGGTATTTTTATTTCACGGGTGTGTGGCTGGCCCTGAATTATTTTATATTGGAATAGGAAAGCGTGGATCTAGCCTTTGAGGGGGTGCTTGCATCATGGGGAAGAGAAAGGGGAGGGGTCAACAATCTTACAAGCTTTTTTGTAGTGTAATATAAGATGTAACTGATTGTAGGGGATGTGGGAAAAGATCTCAATAATTTATTTCGGGTTCCGTCCCCTCCCCTTTCCTTACTTATTTTTCATTTTCTTTTTCTTTGTTGCCTTTCGATGGGAGGGGTGTCACATGATGCCTCCACGACCCAAACCCCCTCTGCTAGCTACACCACGTGGACGTTACCCCCTCGATACTTTCCAAGTTCACACCAGCATATATACGCACGTAAGAATCAGAGTTCACGGTTACGCAGCGCGCTCAGTGCACCCTCACAAAGTCCATCACCCGCTACACCAACCGACGCCATCACCGCTGCAGCGCTTTTTAATAAAAGGCGTCACTTTGCGAGTTGACTGCCGTGGAGTACAGTCGCGCGTCGGAACTAATCTAGATTCTCAATCCTGGATTCATCGAGGGTCTCAGCCGTAAAGCCACCAGATTCAGCCTCTCCAAGTGATTTAATGTTATCCCCTGCACACGCTCACTGCCACTATCCAGTACCACCGTCAAAACGCGTAACCCTTACTCCTCTCGCATTTCTAATAACTTATATTACGCAGGAGATACACCACCGTTTTTCATTAGTTTAGAATCAAGTTTTGATTGCATTTCGCTTCACCCATTCTCTCTAAGACTAAGAGGTCATTTTGTCTTCCGCAGTGGAGTTCCTTGTTTACAATTGCAAAGCATTGCTGGACATTATACTTGAGATTTGAAGTTTCGACGACGTATCGGCTAAGAGGACACTGTATGCAACACCACCTCAGTCATGTTTGTAAATCTTTTAAAAAAGTAACGGTTGTCGTGAGTAGGCATCAATCAAACATCGTTTGGCAAAGAAATTGTCTCCAGGGATTGTTTTTATCGAAAGTGAAAGTCACAGTCACATCGATTCGTTTATATGGTGTCAAGGAACAATCTTAATTACATATTGTGGTCTGAATTTCCTTGATCACCAATACAAGCATTGTTAAAAGTGCTCTCAACAGGGAATGTTACAGAGGAAAGGTAGAGTCATAAAAAACGAAGAAGAAGTATATTCAAAGATGGATTATTCATACGCAGTGGTCAAATCTCTCCATGCGTTCTGAAATCTGATGTGATCATTTGTGGATTCTCCTACTTCCCATGCTTCCGTGGCTACAGAAAGGTCATTTTGTTTTCAAAAAGTGGAAACGGTATAGAGGTGTCACTTCGAGGAAGCATCAGTTGTTTGTTTATCTGGATATTGCATCCGAAACCGTAAACAATTCGAAGCATCTAACCCCACATATTCCATGAGCTGCTTAAGCCAGTCGGTTGGAACAACGGGCATCACCCTACCGTTCATACCTCTCTCGATCTTGTGAACTTTTCTTGGATTTTTATACCCGGATGACTTTTATTTCACTTCGGTGGAAAGGTTGAACTTGACGGAAATAAACAGGTAAGGCACCACATAACTTCATGATCATTATCTGTACATATTTAATAAAGCCGAAACGGGTACCACTGACTTGTATACAATTGGAATGTAAGAAATGTATCCCATTTAGAAACTTTGAAGCGAAAAATGAAAGAAACAAAATAGATTCACAAACAGGAAAAAATGTAATGAAAATGTAATGAATGTTTATGAATTGTAGACGTGTCGTGATCTATACAGTAGTGGACAAGTCGCCGAAACTGTGGGTCGAACGGTTCGCGCTTCGTGTCATCACCTTTGCAAATTTCTCTGGGAGAGCAGGTCCAGAAATGGACTTGAAATGAGACCACCCGGTTGAAATAATATCCAAGTTTGGAAGCGCTTAGAGACTTAATTGTGATTCGCGCTATATAAAAGCTGAATATTATTAGTATTATTAAATAAAACTAAATAATAATCAACTGCGGTGCTAAATATCATTTGGCAAAATATTAAGCTACATTTGCCACTCTCCACCCAGGTGAAGTAAATGCAATGAACGCCAATGGTATTTCGAGGTGCGGTGGTCTAGTAGACACGTTGCATGTGTCGATGATCATAAAGCTAAGGTAATAATAGTACTTTGTTGGCAACCTTCAAGAGGGCCGTTACCTCTCATTGGTAAATGGCAATACATGTCTGACGGGCATCTTGCGGCCAGCCTACGACCTTGTAGGTGCCTAGACCATCCTCTGGTATCTAGGTGTGCATCATGAATGTAGCTAATTATTTTTAATACGATTTTGTCATGCTTGATTACGTGCGGTTGTCAGTTATATAAATACTTCAGTTGATTGATGGGTTACTATTTTCATGTTCCAATCAGAATTAACGAAGCATGGTATATTTTACAAACATAATACTTCTTTAAGAAATATCAAAGAATAGAAAGTAATCCTGAATCACAGTAATTCATGACATAAATGTTCTATAAATTATTGAATACGGACATGAAAATTAACTTTTTAAAAGCAAGGATTGATGTTATGCTTTCAAGTAAATAAAAAAGATACCATTAGCGCAATTACAATTAAATTCATAACATGATGGTTGGGTGATTTCATTTTGCAGAGCCATTTAACACCAGCAATTCATTACTCTGTTGACGAGAAAAAGCATTCTGTATCATCTGGAAAAAAAGAAGAGAGAATCGAATTCACTTCATGTGAGCTACATTTCTTGACGAGCACGGGGAGCAATTATCTACTTCAGTGTATATCTGATGAAGATCATGTTGAAGAAAAAAAAAATCAGATACATTTTTGGGGAAAGTCCGGAGGAATGACAATCGTATACTATAGTATAGTTACAAGATCCTCCTCGCCCTTCGTTAAGAACGCATATCGTTATGTGGGACATGCTGTTGAAAAACATAGGAGATCTTGAATGCGATACGCCATTTCCTTTTGGTCTTCCGGGTACGTCTGTGGTAAAATGTTACAATTCAAGTTCAGAAGTACCTACCGGGTTGCCCGCAGCCCTTAAATCAATAGACCGTGGGTAACCGATCCTGTAGACCTATCAATCACGTTCTAGAAAGTAGTACGCAGATACACCTAACATGTCAAAGTTCGGTTCTGCTGAGGAAGCTCTAGAGGAACTATCGGTGGTCCGACAATCGCTCCAGCAAAATGCTCATGGCTTGATTTTGTCAAAGGTATGGGGTTAGGGTTATGGATTGTGCTCCAATTGGGTTTAGGTTATGTTTAGAGTTATGGTTTGGTACAGTGTTTGGTCCAGGGTTGAAGTTACATACATTCGGTTAGTGTACCCTGAAGCAATTGTCACAGGATGACTTTCGTTCATGGGGAATCACGTTTGTACAAGAACTAAACATATATTCATTTTTCCGACAGAATATAATTGAAAGTATTTCCCCCCATTTTTAAAGTGGTCAATTGTAGGCTTATACATGCATTACCAACAGATTTCCAATCAGGCTTTAAGCCTATGCCTTTTGTGTTTATCTGATTGAAATACAATCTAAATTGAGAACCAAAATAACCAAAGACCTTCTTGCTAACAGCTCATGTCACGGGAATGAAAAATAACAAAGGTTAATTTTTTTAAATTTTTTAAATGAGCTGGAAAAAAAAATCGAGCAAAAAATAAATAAATTAATAAATGTTAATTCCTTTCTTGCCTCTGCCATTTCCCTTGTGTCACTTCACAACGTTAAAAAAAGCTCCTACGCACAAACCTCCAATAAAATAGTCAGTTTCCATTTATAAATTACACCAAGCCTGGCGCTGATAGCAGAAGATTTATATTCCCTGGATGGAAGTACGTCATCCTTGTGGATCGTATGGGGTTTGTTAATAATATCACATTCAGCTTAAAATTAACATCGTTGTGTGTGATGTGCGGTTTGAATAAACCTGTAAGGTCGATCATACAATATATCGCAGCACATAATGTGTACCTGATGATGTCGATATAAAATCCACAAAATTTATGTTGTCGAATGGTATTGGTTTCGAATGGAGTATGTACTTGTGATTAGCAAGTTAATGTTGCCACGTTGTCCTGATGGCTGATTGCCTGATTGATGCGGAAAACGAACCTTGGAGAAAAAAAAAGTTGATTTATTAATAGACACATGATAGATTTTATATGAACCTACGCAAGGCTCATCACGATGCAAGAAAAATATTAAGCATTCAAGGTATAGCTTACACTCCAACACTATCAAGAGTGATGAATGGTACTTTGCGAAATACTTTCTTACCAAAAAATAATGTATTTAATTTTAAATATTGCGATTAGTTTGATAGATTCGAACTGATACACACTGCTAAATTGTAACATTATACATGACACAATGATCGTTCGGCTAAATCGTTGACGTAATCTATCGCCATAGCAGGAATATTAGGGATGTTATGTAGAGTTGAAGAAAAAGAATCTTTAAAAAAAGGCTTACTGTTTTGGCTAGATTCTTCAAAAGCACACATTTCGTTTCGATGCATGTACGCAATAGGTCAATGTTCTAAGTTTTGGTGAGTCAAAGACGTATTGATTTGTACATGATATTATCAAGGTTAATAATGAATAATCATAAACGTATTTTAACATTTTAGTTTTTCATAGATAGAACTCTTTGTCAAGTTTACCCATATGTCATCGTATAACACGTACACACATAGGCCACGATGTAAAGACAATCGGTAGTACACATCAGCAGTAAAGAGCCTAGCTATCATAGCAATTAATTGAGTCGAATAACGAATCATAAATCATTCACAGTTTTTAATATTCATCGAATGTGGCCTATGCCGTGACTGTGAATGCTCGTATGAAGCACGACCATGACGACGTCTGAACATCAATCGATAGGGATGGCGGAATGATTAATACCTCATCAATTTTATCCGATTCTCTATGACCATGATGATCTTTTGATTAAAAATATTGGTCTGAGTCCGAGTCTGGAATGCTATGACATATCAGTCAACGCAGATTAGATTTAGATTGTCGGCTGTCTCAATTTAATCCCGCTTAAATCAAAGAGCACATCTCTTTCATTGCCTCTAGTGCCAGACAGTGGATAAGAGGAGATCGATGGCCATTTCAGAATCAATTATCTTTGTCAAGTTTGTGTCTGAGCATTAATTATGACCGGATTGCGGTGTAAGGTTTCGTCATATAATTCTTGATAATGCTTTAGGAGTGTTTATTAATGCTCAAGTTAGATATATAACTTGTTTTTATATCCAAAGATGAATAATCAAGATTTATGCAGCTAGATATACCACTGATTGACGATTCATTTGCAAACGAGTAGCACTAGACTTTCATTCAATATTCTTTGTAATAATATCTCCTCGATGTCTGTGCCCATTATGTATTGAATATCATGAATTATCAAAATGATATTATTATCCAGATTTGAAAATTTGTGATGTATGACAGTTTTTATAACCATTTCGGTTGCTTTCATCCCTAGAAACCGATAATAGTTACAGCTATTTGAGGAAATAACAAATCATTATATAATGTAACATCCGCAAGTGATTCTGCGAATTTTAATTTGGACAGTAACTTCTGGTTTTGGTGTAGTTCGTGTATTGTCTTTATCTTAACAGTTGTTGCGATAAAACCACAACCATACCTGCAAATTATAAGATTGTCCCACATGGATAGAATAAAAGCAGCAGATTGTGTGAGCAAATTGCAAGTTTTCTTCTCAGTAGCCTTCTTATTTATTGTCTTTATCGTATTTCACTGTGGTTTAACCGAAAATAGAATCCCTGCATATGATTATAGTGACCCACGGAGATAAGTTGGATGCGGCCGGGAGTCCGACGCAGTGGCTTAATGGAAACCGTATCTCAACCGGAAGACATGTCAACCCTGATAAACCTGACCCTTCATCAAGTGTCTTTGGTCTCGGGTCAAAGAGGGAGCTAGCTATAAGGGAGGGTTTAATACAGGCCTTCTCAACTGGCGGCGCGCGCGCCACTCGTGGCGCTTGCGGTCAGTCAAAGTGGCGCGCGGCTGTTCCAAAAAAAAAAAAACAAAATAAATACAAATTAAAAAAATAAAATTTAAGAAAGAATAAGTTAAAAATTTATATTCTAAAATAAAAAAAACTCATCAAAATCAAAAAGTCGCAGTCGAAGTTGAGCCTAATATGTAAGCAAGCCGTTTTGTTTGTTTGATTTTCACTTCATTTTGACATTTTCCGTGTTTATTGCACCAAAATAACTACTATAAATTAACTTCCAGTGTAGATTTTAGCAAGGAATTGTACTAATTATTTCACATCAATATGAAATTATGATTGATGTTTTATGGAACAAAAAGGTGTTAAAAATGCCACATCTGGGCCCTAAGAAAGCCCTAAAATCCACTAGCTTCCGGGGGCTTCGCCCCCTGGACCCATCCGGTATCGGCTACGCTCCCTCGCAACACGGTCACCAAACATACAGGTTGGCACTTCAACCTCAATAAATTTCTGTTTTGGCGCTTCTAATAAACTAGTTGAGAAGGCCTGGTTTAATAGATGCCAGCTAAAACCTTGGAGTGCAAATAGAGGTTCAAAGCGAAGGAATACAAGCCTCTTCAAACAGCCAGTGTCAAGCCCTGCTGAAATTGATGAATTACGATGCAATTGAGAAATTACCTGCGCTGATCACTCGTATGAAGGATCAGTTATTCAACGTTATATTTACATTATACATTTTGCATGCATTCTGCGCTGTGTACTTTGAATGCTTACGGGCTTGTCACGGGCTTTCCACGAGTATGAAGGGGTCCGATTGGCACAAGATATCTTTGTACTTTTAGATATGGTCCAGATCATCCTCTTCATTTTATGATATTTTTCTCGATTCTTGCTTATTATCTTAACAGGTTTATTAAATGAAAATGAAAATGTGTTTACTTTTGAACCCAGAGTAAGAGGTCCCTTTAAAGCCACACTGTCCTACTTGTATCTACTTGCTCCCTCTATATAGAAAACAATGCCTAATCGGTGACCATTGGTCCCCCATGATCCTTTCTTCTTATGTTAATTGAGAGCTGAGTTGATGAGATAACCACCTGTCCAGTGACCTTGCAGGGTGGTATAATCCCTTCTATAAATTAGTACAGATAAGCTTTAAGATACATTTATATTGGTAGGACCATTTCTTGATATTTTCACGTACTTATTTATAGATTATTTACACCACGGACTTCAAATAATGTTAAAAATGTCTAATACCATTCATGTTAAAAATATTTAAAGCGATGAATGCCGATTTTGGAAGGCATAATTTCAAACGAAACCACCAAATTAGGAATTTAAGCATGGCATGATGAAAAAATAGACCTTTTTTCCGGAATGCCTTTTTGGTTTCAGTCTATCATGAGATGCACTCCAAGTGTTTGTCAGACAGATGTATGATGGGAACTCTTTCCCCGTTTAGATATCGCTTGAGATAATTGTGGTTTTGTTAAAATATTCACGCACAAAGCGGTAAAAGTGTTGGTACATAACAATCACACAATAATTGCTTTCGGTTGACTGCTAGAAAAGATGAAAAATAATTTGTGAGGTTTCTCATCCTTTGAATGTCATTTCGGAAGACGATCATAGTAGAAATACCTCTTTAAAAGGATGGCTCTTAAAAGGCATTCGTATTCATCATATGATAAGAAATAACTAAAAAGCTTACGTGTAGTCCCACATATACATTCTTGTGTGCAGTATATGTGATTTGCAGCAAGATTGAGTCAATTTTCAATAATTTTGATATTTCCAAAACCTCACAGTACACATCAAATTTAATGTACTTCATAATCAACATTTCCAACTTGCTTTCAGACTCGTTCCTTAAAAGGTTGCTGTAGTAGAATGAGTGTTTTTCACGTTTCGACTGGTTCTAATGCACCATGAAATTTATTAATTGTTATAGATGATAGAAATGTATTCATGCTAGAGTAGCCGCTTTGTCGGTGGCCGCTCCGTGTCGCATGTGGGAGTATGTAAAAGCCTCGACTCCTTCCAAGGACGTCTTCAAAAAGGAAAAATAAAAATATGATGGAGCAATAATGATACGATAGTATTGGTGCACCGAGTAATTATAAGGTAAACAAAATACTTCAAAGCTTCACTAAAAACTCACATCTTCCTTCAGACATTTAAATTCTAATTTTATTGGAGGAGCTCGCGCCTTTGAGTGTTTTTTGAAACAGATATATGGCGCCATACAAATGCTGTTCATCATCATCATCATCAAATGTTTTTAATTGAGTTGTTAGAATAGCAAATTCATTGTTCTACCTTTAACAGTGTTTTTGTCAAGTTCACATAGTTAGTAATGAAATGAGAGTTATTTCCAGTAGGCCTAAATGCCAATAAACAGGCAATGACTTCTCTTGAGGCCAGACACGTGTCGAAAAAACAAGTACACGGATCTCTTGCGTGGGGAATACATTGAAGAAATTATGGCATGATATTCTTTTGGCCATGAACTCGAATCAAATCCACTGTGAAATTGGACCTCGGGAAATTTGAAGGAACAACATGATTATACTGTAAAGGTTTGTACTTTTGCCTCATGGTGTCACCTCTGTATTGATGACTGGTATATTGATTCAAAGTACGGTTTAATAGCCACCCGTTTCGAATAGACCTATTGTTCAAATCTGGGTGTTATGAATTGGGGCGAAAGTGAACCATGCCTGGAAACCATGCAAAAACAAATACAATTCGAGCAGTTCTCTGCATTTTATGAGTTTTTTTTTTTTCATTTTGTGCGACTAATGTTTTACTTCGTTCATTTCCTTGATGACGCCCTTCTTCTCTTGACTTGACAAATGGACAAAACAAGGTTGATAAAATTGTAATATAAATCACTTAAGTGAATGTGGCAGGTTCAGATATGTACCTGTTTTCATCTTAATATTTATTTATTTATTATCACAAATAAATCCCACGTGATTCACAACTCCAAAAGCATACACAAAGCTTTTTCTCATGGCTCATAAGACTGCGAGAAAGTGTGTACATACGTGTGAGGAAAACTGAAACTAAATGTCGTTAACTTTACAATTAAATAATAGTATACGTGTCACGATTAACTACAGTCAGATATTACTCATCTAACGATATATTGGACCTGGATAATATTGTGTACTTTCTGAAAGCTCTTCATATGAGAATATATTCATAGCTTTGCCATGCCCAATGTATGATAGAATATAGCTTTGCTTATGAATTGAAGTCGCTAAAGCAGGACAGGCCTTGGTAGCTGTCGTCATGATAATAAACTGTCAGTATAAAGTGACACAATATCAATCGAACTGAGATGAATTGAATGAAAGCGGCACATGTTTAACTCCCCATTAAACAGATGAATATTGTTTTGACCTTTGTGAAAATCACACCGTTCAACAGGTCGGAAGCTAGGCCATCTGGCATCTCTTCTAATTGTCGGTTGTAGAACAATAAACAATAGAGGTTAAAGCAGGTACTTCTTACTCCTGGCCTTGCCCTTGAATCGATGGAAGGTTGAAAGACATAATATTTCAGATTATGAATATTTGATGACTGGATTTGAAATCCGCTGAACCAGGAATTTCCGAGAAAGGCAGATGAAGAAACACACACACGCGCACGCGCACGCGCACGCACACACACACACACACACACACGCACACACACACAAGCCCGTACAAAAAATGATGGAGAAGTTTTTGCTCAGTAGTAGAGCAGTGGTCTCATAAAGCTAGAAGGACATGGATTCAAAACCAAGAAGATTCACTAGTGCCACATTGTAAGGCATTAATCCTCATGACCAAGTCCCTCGGAGAGGACTTAAAGCCGTCGGTCCTGTGGTTGCTTTTTTACGAGCATACACATGCTTTCTCAACTGTAAATTAAACTACCAAATAAATTAATGTCATTTTAGTTATCGTTTCCCTTTAAAGGTACTATGTCCCTTTTGCAGCCAACCTCAAATTCTGTAGAACTTTGCAGGAATTATGAATATGTCGTGTATGTCCTATCTGTGAAATTTAAACATTAGCAGTGTCCTCATATTCAAATTATGCAAGGAAACCCGTTTACTTGCTAGACTTCACTGTCAGACACTATTGAGTGACTGACTGGCTTTTTTTCTTCTTTGGTAATAACATACATGAAAAGAGTTGTAAAGGGTACATGAGCATTTGTCTACATCAATAACCCACTTCTTGTGATGGCCAAGATTAAACTGATTGAATCTTTGCGCAGCATAAAACGTATGACCATTCGGTACAATTGTCTGAAAATCAAGACTATTAATTTTGGGCTCTATAGCCCTAAAGTCGATTTGACAACTAATAGTCGTTATTTTCCCACTTGAAGACATTTTCAAGCCCCACCTTTTTTAGGGAAGTTCTAAATAAGTATTATCTTTCAAATGCAGTTGGAATTTAACTTTTTCATTTTTTTGGCCTGCAAATGGGACATAGTACCTTTAACATATTCTGAATGGGAATTTTTGTACGAGAACGTAGGTGTCGGTTTCTTTGTTATTTCAATTCGCCTGGTGTCGCTAGATCGGGTGAGAAAAGTGACACCATGGCTTTCCCAAGTTGATTAATTTTGCCCTCAGCAATGCCACAGTCTTACCCTTGATTCTTATTTTTTCTCAAATATTTGCAGGGATGCACTTCGTACTCGTACAGTCGTACTCATCACCTAAAGGCAATATATTTGTTCTCCGCACCCCCTCATATATTTAGATATGTCTTCATCCATTGCATGGAATACTTATTCCAATTTGTAGCCCGCTTTTGTTTTTTTCCATTTGGAGAAAATGTTTTTTGCCATCGTTGTTTTGTTATGCTGCCTCCGCGTAAAGAGTAAGGACGAAATGTTTTACAATATGTGAACTTCTCAATTAAAAAAGGTAAAGACATTCTGTCTATAGTGCGGAAGAACGACCCGAAAACGAGAGAAGAATTCCATACATGCAAAGCAACATTCACAAAAAGTGAACACGTTTACCGTCTCCTTCCCGATATTAAATGAAATGACGCCCTGTTCGATCGTGTTTTATATCTGGAATCGAAAACAATTGGCCTATTTGTTCTCGGTAACCCGATATTCTGACGTTAAGTTCCCATTTCGCTGGTCAAACGCCTCAAAAAGCGCGATCGCCATGCTCGCAGACGGTAATGCGCGTCTAATTGCCGATCAATCTAGTGCGGAGAGCAATGCGATACTTTCAAATCGATCAATGACCGAATAAATCCCATCTGCGCATGTAAACCGTCAGACAACGTCACAAACTCTCATCCCACGTGCTCTTGTGTTGATGTTGTTTTTCGTCGTGGTGAACCAGTAATCGATATCAAAATATGATTGTGGGATTCGAAGGATGAAACTCCACAGAACAGCTTTTAGGAATATTTGATATTGATTGACTTATACGGTTAGAATAAAAGAACTTCTTCCACTTCGTGATCGTTCGGAAGAAAAGTGATGTGAAGTCTTGTGAAACTAGTTAAAAAGTTGTTCTACAAAATGATTGCTCATTAGTTCGAAGTCCTTTTTTACTTTATGATCTACGAAAAACTCATTATTGATAGTTTATGCTGGCCTACGAACATTACAAATTTAAAATTCAAAGGAATAAAGCTTCACTATTAAGATTTCGGTTATTTGAGAAAAGGTAATTCCTGCTGCCAAATTTCCAATCTATATTCATCATACATTTTCCATCTTCTGATAAAGGATATATTTCACATCTATTTGTTCCTCTATTTTTCATGGACTTGTCTCTTCCATCTTTTAGAGTCAATAGGAACTAGAACTGACAAATATTAACCGATTTTGTAAGTTGCAATAACAAAAACAAATACCGAGGTTTATATGAATATGCAAATTGCTGTTAATGATTGAGCCGATCCCGTGGAGTTTTGAACGACTTCGTGTATTAAAGTAACCATGGAGATATAGCTAAAAATTATAGTTGCATAGATAATTTGTATGCCATCATCAATCCATATCCTTTTTTCAAACTCGTACACGTACATCCATATTAAACTGATGTGGTTTCACCGGCATGGAAGTTGAAAAACAGAGATCTATTGTTTGAAAAACAAACAAACAAGTAACAACATCACCAACGACAAAAAAAGAACGATGCCAACAAATAAATTGTTTATGGGATTACTGTCATACGACACCCGGTATAACATACGCATTTTGACTTTCAACCAATCAGAATCGCGTATAAATGATGACTTTCTTGCCATTTATGCTGTTGTCTTTAACCACACGTTTCATGAAAGAGAACTAGATTGAATTACCGCAACATAGGTTATTGCTAACATCCATGCGAGTGCACGTATATCAGCTATTAGGAGTTCCCTCGAAATGGCGCCGCCAAGCAACATTAAAACGGAATTTGCCGAAACGGAACAAGGGTAAATGTATGCGAGTGTTTGTGTTTAGCGAAATAACCTTGTAATGAATTAGCACGGTTTGTTTAAATGCAAGTGTATTTTCTGTAATGTTGTTATATCTAATATAGATGTTGAAGTGTAACTTATCAGTGAATCTACATCGGAAACTGCATAGTTTACCTACCTCACTTTGTTATTATTCGTGGTCGAGTGGTTTAAGGCGCTTGACTGTAGATGCGAAGGTCGAGGGTTCAAATCCCGACACGGCACTAATATCCTTTGGCAAGATATTTACCTGCATTTGTTACTCTCCACCCAGGTGTTAAATGGGTACCCGGTAGGGTGCGAACGTTCATGTGGTTGGACGAGCAAGTGTGCGCTTGTAAAATGGCGACTGGCTGGAATGCTCCCCAGGGAGTGGAAAATGTGCACACATTGTGTGCGGGTAAGCCTGAATCTGATGACCGGGGTAATAATATATCTGTAAAGCGCTTAGGCACATCGTTGGATCGGTGTATTGAGCCCTATATAAAAAAACGGATTATTATTATTATTATAATGCATTTTTTTGTTTTGCAATTAGCCTAATTATGATCGCATGCTTCTAATTTTGACAAATCTTGACAAATCCTGCATATACCCATAATCATGATCAAAGCGCGGGAATCAGAGCGGTACATTTTAATACCTGGCCAGAGGATCTCCAAGAGGCGTAAGCAATCCCTCTGATGTAAAGGCCCCTCTGCAACCAGATACGGTAGAAGGGTTTGCCGCCGATCGCTTCCCGATGCCAGCCCATCGATTCGCTCCGCTAGCTGAGCATTTGCAAGGTCAAGGGTAATACAGATCCAGATTTGAGGGTGAAGGAAAGTATTCGCGACCTGTGGAAGACGGTGTCATGTGTATTGGTCCCAAACGGTACACGGGCAACATTGATTTGTGGATATTTAGAAAGACTAACTAATGATGAGCGTTTCAATGATATAAGTCCGTATACATTAATCCAATTTGGGTATGATTTGGTATTTTAGCGTTACGTAGTTTGATATTGTTGGTTGATGGTGGCATTTCTATGCAGACCGTGTCCTTTATTTGGCTGAATAATCCTGATCAGATGTTTAAAACAATTTAAATATGTCTTCAGTAAAACTATCTACTAATTCAATGAACTCAGTAGGTGTTCAACAGGGATCAGTATTAGCCCCCTATTTATTTTTCTTGCTTGAAACCAATGTGTGAGAAATTTCAAATGCATTATAATTTCTTGTTGATACCAACTTACCCCCCCCCCCTCCCCTCCTCACTCACACAAAGTTAAAATATTTGTATATGTCTTTAAAGGACAAACTCAAAAGATACCTGCTAGACAAGGAAATATTAATAAATTTACCATGGTGATAGGAAGTCTGCAGCTGGCACTTTCTTGATGCATTTATGCTAGGCTTCCACTCCAGGGCAGTATTCTGGGTGTATCAAATTAACATCATGCATTATGAATTGTTGTTGGAAATAAATTGACACAGCCTGCAGCTGCATGTTAATACACAGAGAAAATTGAAACATCACATTTAGGATTAGAGCACGAAAGCGTCTATGTACATATATATATCTGGAGTATTTTCAAAGGACAACGAATTGCACTTAAGATTAGCATTTTACAAGGAAACTTTTTCCAAGAATTTAGAGTACTCCAATATATAAGGCCTGAACAAGTAGAGCTGTTTTTTTTTAAAACTTGCATTTGACTATGGATGACGCTCGTATCTCACAGTTCGTTATTTCTCATTAAAGAGCAGAATAAACGAATTTCTATATCATGCTAGGAGACACGGAGAAGCCTACTCGTAAACCGTCGTAGTATTTTAATTACTTTACTTAAGAAATAATAGACTTTTATGATCTAGGTTAATACGTGCAATTAAGATTTGTTAAGTATATCTCTGTTTCTTGATAACCAAATTTTGTTCACTGGTCGGAAGTACTACATAACATTGCCCAACATAATGCAATACGTTTCATAAGGAACACCTACTCTGTATATTTCAGCATGTGTTGGCAACAAATGGGAGATGGCCAAGACCACTCATGAAATAAAATCATTGATTGAAAAACGAGTCACTAACCTGATAGGTGAGAAGTAAAGGAATGATAAAATGGTAGGCTTTAAGTGTTTTCCCCATATCGGGTGACAGTCTACTGATAAATACCCATTTGTGCAAACAGACGAAAGTGCAGTTTTTGAGGAAAGAACTCTAAATGTTACCATAGAAACGTGTTTAAACAATATCAACCCTTGAAACATTTAGTTCGCATTTCACAATTCAGATTGGGTGTCTGGGCATTTTCGGCTTCGAATTTCCTCGCAATCGAATATGCCGCATCAAACTTTCTGGGAGCATATTATCAATTAAAATTGAGGATACCTGACGTGAAGTTTTTAATCTTTGGGGTTTAGCATAATGCACAAAGGGTCAAGCTACAACCCATTACCACGAACAAGAGTAGCCCCGTTGAGTGAGATTAATGATAGCTAGAGTGTGCAATCTAGCACTGACAGGTGATTGAATGGTAATCTTAATTCTATTTATAGCTGATGACGTGTCCGTTGACCCTTCAAGAATGAGAGAGATGGATACAGTATTGGTTTGACCTGGATATTGAAAGTGTCGTTTTGAATGGAAGAAGGACCCGAAAACAATTTGGGTCAAATTCCATAACTCTTTAGTTTTGTCTGTAAAAGTAAAGCCTTGACCGTGATGCCCGTCGCACACGAGGTGTCATTTTGGTGGCGTAGGACTGGCGTAGGACTGACGTAGGACGTAAGGCTGCGTCAGAGACTGGGGCTATTTTTGACTCACCGTTTGAAGGTGTTACCGTACATGAAGTGATTGCATCATGAAAAGCGCAACACTTTGCGTTGAATGATTGAGCAAATTGAATTCATAGGCTTGCATAGCGTAAGTACTATATAAACATTCGAACGACTTTCGTTTGCAACGGTACTGCCAAAGTGGATGTTGTAAAAGCTACTACTGTATGTATGGCGTAGATGAAGTCAAAGAGTGGCTAAGAACTTTGTACTGTGCTTTTCTTGAAAGTGTCGCTCTAAACCCTTCTGCTACTCACACACTATGAAGGATGATTCTAGGATGGTGCCCTGGTTGATACATTAGAAGGCGTTGTCCGGTCATCGGTGTCTCTTCTCATTATACCCCCTACCCGTCTTCCCGTACATACGCGGACAGGTGACCATCCTCAAGGCATACCGCACACGGGAGCAGTGCACGGCAGACATAACCTTACCCTTCCCATTTTAAAGGGATTATTAAAGGTCTCACCACCAGATGTGTGCCTAAAGACGTCGACGGTTTTAAGTTTCATTGAGGTCATGTATCAGGATTTGAGGGTTTAATGACAAAAGGCGCCATCGCCTTCATAAACTCTGGTCGTTTGTATCTCAAGTGTAACAACTTAAACTTCTTTAAATCAGCTTTATATGGGAATTGTGTAGTAAATTCATTAACCTGCCATTGTTTAGAACAGAGTGATCGATGGATACTTCCTACATAATTATGAATACATGTAGATATCTATCTTGCTTTAAGAAATGTATAGCGTTATCAGACACAAGACTTGTCAAGAATGCGATTGTGGTCATGAGCATGCTTCCATTCTGTTAAAAAAGCTCTTTACACAATGGCGTAGCTACAGGTGAGAGTGTGGGCCCTGTCTAAAGGATTATAATCCCCCAAATTTGAAAAAGGTGATAAGACCTCCTTCCACATCATTACATGTCATCTACCTAGTCAGATTCCTCCTTCCCACCCCTTCCTTTTTGACGACTGTTGTCTCCTCCATTACTGGAGCCGATACGCAATTGTACTATGCATCTTTATTTTCTTAGTTTTATCCGGGCTAATGTAAAGGCAAGAGGGATATGAACCCCTTTTGCACCCTCTACACACCTCCCTTGTTCACCCTACTTGTAATGAGATAAACTTCTCGCTTCCCGGTCGCTTGGACATCGCCCGTCCTGTTAATTTCTTTGCGCAGTGCGAAGCCTGCCGGTTGAGCTCGAGCGCCGGGATGTCATGATCACTTTGTCATTAAGGGAGAAGGTGTTTTCATATTCAGTGGCCTTCAGTCAACGCCTTACCATGTAAAGTATTATGGTTCGGGACATACTTGGATATGTTTTCGATTTGGAAATATACGGATATCATTTTGTACTCGAGTTTTCGTCTGAGTAATAGGACTGGCAACTTTCCTAGCACGGGCCTAGCACCTGAATACATATGCAGTGTGAAAACGTGAGTAATATCTTATCAAACACTTTTGACTTTAAAATAGCTTCAACAACCACCAAACAATAACATTTGATTATTTCCCTATTACGGAGTGATGGGAAATCCGTTTAAGGAAATGCTGTCAAATTATTGTTATTGGTATAAGGGGAAACGCGTAATGATAAGAGATAACAATGTCAACCAAGGTTTATGCCCTGTATGAAGGGTACCGCAAACATTATGATTCAACACCCTAAACATCGTTTTTTCAGACGATGGTTACATACATGTAAAAGGCAAACTTCATGCTATACAGTAAACGTAGTATAACTGCAAATAGTTTACTACGTTATACTATTCGTTCCCAATTAGGTTGTACAAATAACAGATATGTAGCAAATGTTGAGTTGTGCCTGTAAATTGCGCCAAGGATTTTAGTGCATAGTGCATTTTTTTATATGGCTAGGGTATTTATAAAGGGGAAGTCCGTCGTAAACCTCTCGAGATACGTCACAGATTTGTCAATTTGTGTTTGATTGATAGCAACTTCAAACGTTCATAACCTTTTTATTTTTTAATGGGATTTTGCTCAAACTTACACTGAACTGTTCGTATAATTGTTCTGCTTCTATTAAAATCAAATAAATTTCAGGTCGGACTTCTACTTTAAGTCGAACACGGGTATACAGAAATGCGATGGTATAGATTTACGTGACTATACACAAACGAATGTTGCTTTACAGGAAGATATTCGCTTCCTCGAACATGCCGCAAAAACTGCCATAGTGACATGTATATAATACGTAAAGCTATTTCTGGTTACATATATATTTTGTATGTATACTTAAGTTATGAGAAATCTGAAAGTCAATATTGACGAATACCTCAGATCCATATTATTAACTGCAGCATAGAACATGTTTGCTTTGCAGATTGTGTATATAGATCTTCTCTACAATTCTGGCGTAGCACGGTAAACTCAAAATAAGGATTTGTATAGATCTGTGCCTCTCTTTCTCTCTCTCTCCCCCTCTCTATCGGTTTCCCTTTCAACAACATCAGATTTGAATTTTTGTATTACATGGGGATAAGGAAGAAGAAGACGTCCGTTCTTTTCATTATGTTCCTTGGCAAGGCATTTCATCATCATTTGTCTCTCTCGACCCATGTTTATATTTGTTGACTCCGCTTTTGAACTTCTATATTAAACGAAAAACCTCGTTTTCCTGGAGTACGTTGAAATGTAGGATTGCTCTTTTGAAACGATATACCACTAGAGAGATAACGTGGTCAATGTGTAGGTCAAAAATGATGAAGTCGTAGCGTACCCGTTCCTCCCTTTGGCAATATTCCGCAGTAAATATTCACTTGCCAAAAATGATAACATTTGCGATATCTCTAGAGATAATTGGGGCAACTTGCGTGTTTGGTATCAAATAAAAGACCTCAACAACCTTTTCGATTAGAATAGTATGATTTTGTTTAAAACTTTACAAACAATTGGTCCTAATGTCAGTTCCGTTACGATGTCGATCTTCCCCAATCCGTCTTGGAAGTCAAAACACTTAATATTGACGGACGGGAAAACCCGAAAAATAAAAATTCAAGTTGGTTTATTCGAGGACATGCATGGAAGCTCCATACCTATCACGAATGCTAGTCTATTCTTGAATATACATGATTGGAGATCCACGTCTAGGGGATCCACATTTATGGGAGTCAATCAAGGGATCACTTCGTCTGGGATGAAATTCTGGCTTGAAATAGTGGACTTCACTCCCAGAAGATCGATTCAACCACTACTTTGGAGTGGACTTCAATATATTGTGGATTTGATTCAACTCCAAAAGAGATTGTCCCTAATATGCCTCAGAAATATTGAGATGTCCACTCCTTTCTATTGAGAAATACTGGATTTGGCAGTTCAGTATAGTAAGAAAGATGGGTATTACCGCTATTTTATACAAATGAGGCTTAGCGTCAAACGTTTCATGATTTCAGGAATCTCACCGGCCTTCCCAACTTGATGCGAGAATGAAAATAAGATCCCGACCTGATGTTTCATTTGCCCCATTCTCTCTTTAATATATGTTTTCTTTCATTTGTCCTTTCCCGTTCAGCTTCTCTAAAACGTAGGTTGCGGCGAAAATTGTTGAAATTTTAAAAACACGGACCCATGTTTAGGGATATATTTTTTCTAAATTGGGACCTATGTTTAGGGATTTTTAAAAGAAAAAGTGGCCCATTAGAGCGGCAAACCCCGTATGTCTTGATACATAATATGTGAGTACCCCTGGATCCACCTATCAAACCTATCTGTCTCTCTTAATTCCCCCACGACTGAGTGACCCACAATGGGCGGTATCCTCTATGTTTTACGCAAGTGCATAAGTCATTAGATTCTTGAAGCATCCATCATTTTCTCGTTTAACTTTTCCAATAATCACTCAACGATGAACTACACAGGTAATTTGGACGCAGTTTGGAGGGTATCCCACGTAATAAGGCATAGCGTGTGTCCATTTTTATAGGGGCACGATAATTATGGTAGTGGGGGTGGGGGGGGGGGGGGGGCACCGGCCATGCGCCAACGATTATGGAAGAGCGTGTGTGTGTGTGTGTGTGTGGTGGGGGGGGGTCCTATCCTATTAAACTTTCTCCACCTCTCATTCATTTCCCTCTCTTCTTTTTTTTTCTTTCCTTTTCCCTTGATTTGTGTTACTAGTTTCGTGTATTTTAATTTATTATTACTATTTTGTTCTTGGTGATGGGAGGGGGGGGGGGGTACCCTTTTTTGAGCGGGCCCCGTAGGTACATAACAACCACGTGTATAACATAGCGGTGTCACCTCCACGAATGTCTCCACTACATTAATGTCTTCATTTAGTGTTCATCACATTTCTTACGCTACCCTAATAAACAATCCCCTCGCTAGGCAAGTATGTAACCCGGTTTATAATTGATGCCGCATGCTTGTTTCTTTCATTTTATAAGTCATGTATAATTATAGGTCGGCAGAATTCTCTACGCAATAAGATATGCATTGATCTGGTTATACGCTTGGAAACTGTATTCAGATGGCTCTACTATGAATAATCGTTCATAAATGCAGGTATTATTTTAGCAGGTTACATCAATCATATTTTTATCAGTAATATCTGAATCCCTTTATCAGAGGGCATCGACATATTTCAGAGCCTCTCAAAAAATTTCGTCAGATATCTTGAATTCCAATTTGTAAAAAGCAAGATAAAGGTATATGGCTGAGCTATTGTGACTTGTCTTCTCCTAATTTGACAGCAAAGGGGTTCAGAGTTGGGTTCAGAAGGGAGAACCTATTGTATATTATCAAGATTTTGTGATATCTCGATTACTTTTCCTATTTTTTGTAGATTTTGTCATATCCTTACAGATGGGTTTCAAGATTTCCACTCATTTTAATTCATATCGTTTTTTTCCTTCTGAAACTGTTTAGGATCACACTACAATTTCAAATTTGTTGTCACTAATGTTAATTCAAACTTTAGCTTATTCCACCCCCTCCAACGCTCACACCGTGATGACGCGACTTCCCTGTCGAGATATTTAGCTAATAGCCGACGAGTTGATAATAGTTCTAAACAAACAAATTGCTTTGGTGAAGGTGCAGTGTAATTTATCTATCACTCAAAAATCATGCATTGTTATAGTCAAAGAAAAAAGAATCTTCTTTCCGAACATGTCAAAGAAAATTTGCAAAATCAACACGTCAATTGTATGATGACCAGATACAAACTTGCTTGAGTTGCGACATATCACAATTTCTGACGGCCAACGTTTTTTTCTTCTGACTTTCACAAGTTTGCACAAAATCCCAAGTCTCTTTTCCTTCTCGAGAGTGACTTCCGCTAATGACCCGCGTCTCAACTTACTGAAAGGTATCTAATCTAATATTAACACATTTATCAGCTCCCCCCTCAAGATTCTTATTCGAACGTTGTATAAGACAGTCTAGGATCTGTTGTCATTCTTCACAATTTTGAAAAGAGCTTTAATTGTCACCGCGAGCTTTTAAGCTTCTTGACGCGTAACCTTGTCCTGCCGATTACCCTCAAAGACAGTCAACATTACTGTAAGTTGATAAAAAGTAATAACAAAGTGCATTTTCGACACATATGGGCATACTAGAGATGGTTAGATGGTAAGGTGAAGGTCACAATACTAATGTTCGATAATCCAACGTGCGTTACGTCTTCGATAGTTTGAAAGTCATCGTGTATTGCATTTCTTTAAACACCTAATCTTGTAATGTAGCGATTTTAAAACTTTTTGTGGTGAAAATTGTATTTAAAAAACACACAAAATGACAATTTACAGTAGTATGTTGGGAAGACATCCTCACTGCAATGAGATAATTTGTTGGTAGGGTATATTGATGACAAGAAAAGTAGGATATTGACTTGAACTCAGTTGGAGGGCCAAAGGTAGACATGAACCTGAAGCAACAGTATAAAATCAAAAACTAAATTATTCATACCCTTACCAAGTTTTGTAATCGTTAAATAATTTGCCCCCCCCCCCCATCCCCCAATGAATCGAGTGCCCCCTGGACTTACGCTACGCATCTGAAGTAGATCCTAACCACACGAAGGAGGAATATATGCTGGTGTGGTATGAAATCTTAATGACGGGATGTTGTGACATATTGCTTTGAATAATGAATAATATTTCTTCACCGAGTCCACAGGGAGAGCATAGAATGAAGATGTCGAAAACAGCTACCCCTCAAGATAGTTTCCAAAATACACTTTTATGAAATTATTCTGCCCGTTATAATAATGGTTATGCCCTCAGTGTATGCTAGTGCAGATCGAGGCAACTTCGTGACGACTTTATACTATCCCATCGGGTAATGCTCTCTGCATATTATTCAAGTGCTGTCATGTACTATGACAGTATGTCTATATTATGGTGTGACTTGCCACAGCTTAGGGCTAAGTATTCAAGGGTGTTTTTAGATTATTTGAATATGAACAAAATAAAACATCAAATAAATGAAATGAAGACATATCACATAATTATGCATGCAAGATGTCGTCTTTTCGAGTTATATCGATCTTCGGTAAAAGAGGTATTGTGCAGCTGTGTGGTCATATTTAGGATATGATGCAAACACAGTGTGAGCATAGTGTGGATACTGTACCATGTGAACACAACAAAAACATAGTGTGCCACTGTGTAAACATAGTGTGGATACCATGGAAACACAGTGTGAACCCACTGTGGTTAGTGTGCCTGTATACTGTACCGTGTGAATTCAATAAAAACATAGTGTGCCACAGTGTAAACATATAGTGTGGAAAAGATACAAATATAGTCTGTACATAATTTGCCACAGTGTGGAGATAGCCCGGACAAACACATAACGGATACGATGTGAACACAAAATTATTGAACATAGTGTGACTACGCTGCAAACGTAGTATGTACATAATGTGTCACAGTTTGGAAACAGTGTGGATACACCGTCATGTAACTCTAAAGGTCATAGATTTAATGTAAAAGTCAAATATAAGTCATTACTGTAAAGTTACACGGTAAAACTATTGACTGCGAACATTCGATATACATAGTGGACATAGTTTCGATTATGTTGAAGGTTGTCTGTAAAGTTGAATGATGCTGGCGGGGGATAGAAATGAAAGGAATTGAAATTCGGCACCTTCATTTCGATCTCATCCCGAGGGCCACTCGACTTTCCTCAGCTGGTGTGCAGTCATTCGATTGGGTAAATCAGACGTGTGCCACGAACAGCCCGAGAAGCAGAGGAAGAAAAGGGAGAAGAAACACTGTTTGCAATGAAACATTGCGGTGCTTGGAGGGGTAGATATAGAAAGGGAGAAGAGTGGCGCTCATAATATAAATTTAGAGAGAGAGAGAGAGAGAGAGAGAGAGAGATGGGAGGGGGGGGGGGGACAATCCTCGAAGCGTGTGCCTATAAAACGATGAAGTTCGAGTATGATTAGACGACACAAGATTCCAAGAATAAATGGATCCCACTCGCTCGTGAAGAGGAAATACGTGATAGTGTAATGTCTGACCTTGAGCTATCCCCGACGTGTACTCTATTGAACATCCCCCTAGCACTTGGAACACCACTCGGAAACTTGTACCAAATCTATGAATGGCAGGGGAACCTCGTTCTCAAGAAATGCCCCCGGAGTGCCCCTCTGCCGCCCTAAACCGTGAAGCTGTCCCTATGATGGATGGGGGCATATTGAAGAGCCTCATAAAAAGATATTACAATTTTATGAAGGGGTTCATTCGAACAGCAGAGGGGAGAGAGAAGGGGGAATGAAAGCGATTCCTCAGTTGACGATTAAATCCCGACTGTCTTCGAAAGTCTTAGCGTTATTGATAGCGGAATAAAGCTTGAGATTTGATAGTAATTGCCCGAAGTAAGCCCTTCATTTCATCATCGTTCTCTCTTCAGGTTGAAGGAAATCGTTCCCACTTTATTTCTGATGTTTAACCAGACAGCATTGGTGGGAACCAAACTATTGATCCTTTCCGGGATGGTTTTCTCATGTGTCTTTTTCAAGAGGCTGTACCCGATATCCGTTTATATAACCACATAGCCGCCCTACTTCTTACCTCCCGTATAGGTATCGATAAAGATAAGGTACCAAACATTTTATAGTATGAAAGTAGCAGGTCTCTTTCCCAAATCGTTCAAGTATCATGTTTAAAGATCACAAAGAACGTGACAAAAAAGTATTAATAATAAAGAGCTATTTTGTATTCACTATATTTTTGTTCTCTCTATAATCTTAATCTTACAAACTGTAAAGAATCAAATAAAAGAATCTAAAAGCGATTATTTGTGACTGTGCTTCAAATAATACTTCAAAATTTACCTTATTTCAGCGAATGTGAAAATCCCGACTTCTCTGGAGGAGCTTGCACCTTTGAATGTGTTTTTTCGGACAGAAATATTGTGCCATATAAAAGCTGAGATTTATCATTATTATACTTTTCTCTTTTGTAAGATGCAAAGCATAATGGTTTTGTCATATTGAACGATCTGTTGTTAGTGAAAGGATAATGATAAACTAAATAGGGATTAAATCACTTTCGTTTCAGATATAATGTTATCATGATCTAAAGTCCAAGTTGAAATTTACACTTTGATATCTGTAGGAGGGGGTTATTGTGCACCTGTCTATGGAGTAGTATATACCTCACACGTCACTAGTTAATCCTCTACGTCACAGAAAACAACAAGCTTTAACGGAATCGGCCCTTCAAATAAACAATCCCGCAATAACAACCCCGGATGAATTTCCATAACTAAATTCAGAAAGAAAGATAAAATGATGTAGAGGCTAGTGATTCTTAAAGGCATGCTGACAAAATAGTTTGGGAAAGTTTTCATCAAGCTTCATTTCGCTAATGTCTTTGGAAATGTCACCCGACCCTGATCAATTTTGCCGGCGTCTTATCAGGGAATTGTTTGCTGTCTTTTGCAGTTTCATCCAGATCGATCTGTTTTTTCTTGCTCATGAGATTATGATCGCTGTTTGGTGATCTATGACTGGGGGTTGGAGTCAAAACGGCTCCATCCTGATTGCATATTCTTGATACACCTTTCTCCTTCTCAATTTCCCTTTCACCATCCGTTTGAAGGTCACGGTCACATGCTTTCAAAGGCGTCATCAGCTCGAACAAAATCACTGATTCAAATATAAATAAGAAAAACAAATATAATTGAGCGATGATTCTCCAGGCTGATTTGTCTCGGTTCTCGAAAGCTAGCCAGCTTTATTACTTAACATGTTCAGCTCCCGTAAGAAACCCTCGAATTATTCCATCTTTGTCACGTGACTCAATGTTCGGATCATGGTTGCCATGGTAAGATAGATGTGCCCTCGGGAGATGAAGCTAAATACATTAATTAAAGGAGCTTCGCATAAGAGGGATTACGTCGGGAACGGAGAGAGTGGTAAAAGGGTCGTTCCGTTTGCTCATGACTCGGTCCTGGCTGGCATCTTTAATTGGATGTTCGGGACAAATTTCTTTTAGGAAACATGGAAACGCAAACTTACGTAGGTCTACCTTTTTCTAAACGGAAAATATTCACCAGGATTGGTGCATTTTAAATTTTAAAAAAATATATCAAACATGATCCTAATGATCCTAAAGTTAAATCAGCCCAAGATAGTTTCAACATCTTCGGGCCTCCTTAAAACATATTCACTTTTAAGAAAGAAAAAAAGAAAAAGGAATCTAGGTGTTAGGTTGAATATATAGGCTACCTTAATGCCAGTCTGTATTTGTTCGGCCAGGGGATTAGACCTCCATGCAAGGTTACTGACAGCTAGTTATCTCATCAAATCAGCTCTCAATAACATAAGAAAAAGGGGATCATGGGGGAACAACATGCACCGATTATGTATTGTTTGCTATTTAGAGGGCGCAAGTAGCTATAAGTAGTGCAGTGGGGCTTTAACCAAATGTTTCCTTATTTTTAAGGTTCGGGCTGTTTCCCCCAGGCTGGAGGAACAATCTGTTGAAGCGTCTCCCATAGTTTTTGAAATTCTCATACTCCTCAACACCCCCTCCCCGCTTTATTAGATTCCAAACCATAATGGAAATTATTTCATTTATATGGCACATCGTGATATTATTGCGTGGGTTTTGTTTGCGTATCTTTGTACTAAATTGTCTCACAGCTCAACATTTGAGCTCGGAACTTGATAGCGTTGACGGATTTGAACTTACCATTTTTCATTAAACCGGGCCGAAATTTTCCGTGGGCACTTTGAGGCACGCGTTTTATCGTATCCTTTATCTTAAGCATGTTTTTGATCTGTACCGTCAAATCGTGAATATTCCAATAATGTTCTTTATTACACACCAACAAGATGCCAGTTGGACTATTAAACATGGGCTGATATCTTTCGCCCGCGTGCTAGATATTAAATTTCCCTTTATATAGTTTTTGTGTCTTTTAAGTATACTCCAGGACCATGTTTTATAAAAACATAAAACTTCATGAAACTCGTTTTCTATAACAAAGGCTACATATCTATAACAGACTTGCTTACAGCCTATCAAATGCAGTGGTTTCAGTGGCTTATATTGATATGTTTTGAACATCGATTTGGGTTTTAATTGCCGTACAAAGAGTCAATACATATGAATATAATATACATATCAAGAAGAGAAAAACAAGACGGCTAGATAGTTCTATCCAGAGCCATTTATATAATGGCCCTGTTATTCCTATAGTTTAGGCCGTATCGATTACAAATTTGGTTTGAAACAGAGTTAATAATGACATGCTCATAAAAAAAAACATTTTACCTTTCAATAAAACCATTATTTCAATATTAATTATGAATTACTATTTTCTTTGAGCATGTTTTCATTGAAAAAGAGCATTGACGCCATACTTAAATAAAGTCATCAATTTGCTCATTCAGCGTTATATCCGCAACACCCAGTGATCTTTCTCTCTTCTCATGTTTAATCATTAGGTATCAAGAGTGACAGCACCAACTGTTAGAAAACCACTACTTATTTTAATCGTGAATACCGCACTGAAAATACTGACGTACTGCTAGTTGTGTCGAAAAATCAAAAGAGAATACGTGAATAGCTTAATACCGCCTCTTCAAGCCCTACTTTTCTGACGTAGCATGACGGACAGGCGAGATGGGTTTATCTTAATGAATATTGATGATCAATGCGCACTGAGATAATGGCTGGTCTCGATTAATTCCCATGATACAATGCCCATTATAACCACCAAAACCAGAGGGGGAAATAAAGCGCGGGAAAAGCACGGAAGATGAGCGTGACGCTGGCAGACGACCCATACGGGATTACGGCCATATTAATGAAGACATACGTAAGAAATCATTACCCTAGTTTTTTTTCCCGCGCACTCCAGGCTTAGTTTGCAAGTGCAAACCCTTATCAGTGACAGAGGGAATACATAAGAGAGGGTCTGAACTCTCAAGACTATGTAGACTATGTGCACGGTCTACTGCATTCCATAGGCCCTGTGCAGTCAGAGACTGACTAGGCTAAAGGCTTTATGGGATTGTTGTCCAGTGCCAAAATGTGGTCTGTGTCTACATAAATTAAGCTTTGCAAACTTTGTGTGCTTAATACATTGTGGAAGGTATCGAATTTGGGGTGAATGATCAGATAATACAGTTTTAAAAAATGGAAGGGAAAGAGACAATTTGGCATTGTCTTGTACGATGGGAATATGAGAACGGAAGAGTTGGGTAACTTGGTGTTCGTATGTCTCTCGGAGCAAGTGCTAATAAGATTTCAGATTCCGGCTCTGATTTCAAGTGAACGAACCATGTTTCCCTGTCGATAACCACTTTCTTTCAATGATTATTCCAAAGGGGATATGACTTGGTGTTTTCCCAAAGTTGCCTAAATTGGAGAAAGTGGCTGTACAAACGCACATGTATTGACCATGTCGTGGGATATAGGATTCTGTAGAAATAGAGAGGAGACGGGACACAATTCCGAAAAATAAAATGTTTAAAGGAAATATGAGCGTAACTTTAGAAGCGCCAGCTAGTAGCTTATAAATTAATAAAATAAACGATTGTTCCCGAAGGGTGCAACACGTGAACATTTTACCGCAAATCACTCTATACATGATATAGGCTAAATTCATTGATGATTTTACCAATTAAATTGTGACAAACAATATGCAATGAGCGATCGGGATAAGTAAACTTCGATGATTAAGTTTCGAAGTAAAAATATGTGGTACCAAAGCAAGTGGGAGAGCTACATGTATAATGCATGAAGAGCTTAGCAACTGGTGGCAAATTTTCAAGATTATGTCAGGTCCTCTAGAGAGGTCTCATCGAATCGATCATCAAAGAGACACACTTAGAAACTTGTAGAAGATAAAAAATAATCTGTCATATTCGCAATCATATTTCATTGCTTCATGGTCTCAGAATGCATTAGAAAAAGTTTATTGGAAAATAAATAGTTATCCGATAAGGCCGTTTAATCCTTGGTACCTCAAAGTCTGAAATTCAAATCGATGATATTTTGACTCCGTCACGATCCGAAATCTCGGGTGATTTCAACTTACCTTGATCCAATTTCGCTTTTCATATTGAATAACCAATCACACCCTCGTAAATCATATGGAGAGGAGCGGAGATGACAGGCATTTCTTAACTTTCTCCCTGAAATGGCGAGCTATCGTGGCTATTGCTTCCTCATAAACAAGTCATATCTATGTTTCAAGAGATACTATAAGTTTTATTTGCTGGTATATTGTTGACTAATGATTGATTATACGCAGGGGCGTCGCTAGACCTTTTTCAGTGGGGGGGGGGGGGGGTGTAGAGGCCAACGATTACCGACAAAACTAGCCACCAATTACCGACAAAATTAAATGTCCAATATCTACAAATTCAACCCTATAAACCTGGGCCGAAGGCTAAATTGTTTTTCCTATAGACTATCTATAGTACTTGCATATGCGCAAAATGGTCATTTTCCTCGACGACATAAATATACGAATTATTTCTTCAATTTAGTCAGCATCATAGCTATATATTTTAATGCAGGCGCGGAGCTAGGATCTTATTTTAGGGAGGGGCGGTAGTGAGCAAGAGAATCACTTAGAAGCGCGCTCATTATGGGGGTGTGGGTGATGGGCCTCCCGCGCGAAGCGCGGAAGCTTAGACGTTTCCTTAAATTATTAGGAAAAGAAGACGATTAATTGTACCGTTTTCGACTGGTAATCCTTGGCTGAATGAAGTTTTCCCCCCCCTCCCGCGCGAAGCGCGAAAGCTTTGACGTTTCATTAAACTATTATAAAAAAAGAAGACGATTAGCTGTACCGTTCTCGACTGTTTATCCTTTTCTGAATTCAGTTCCCACCCCTCCCGCGCAAAGCGCGGAAGCTTTGACATTTCATTAAATTATGAGAAAAAGCAGACGATTCGGTGTACTGTTCTCGACTCTTAATCCTTGTCTGAATTCAGATTCTCCCCCTCCCGCGCTTCGCGCGGATGCTTTGACGTTTCATTAAATTATTAGAGAAAGAAGATGATTTGTCGTACCGTTTTCGACTCTTAATAAGCCCTATTCATCTGAATTCAGTTTCACCCTCTCGCGCAAAGCGCGAAAGCTTTGACGTTTCCTCATATCATTAGAGAAAGAACACGATTCGTTGTACTGTTTTCGGCTCTCAACAAGCCCTATTAATTTTGTCTGAATTCAGTTTCCCCGTTTCGCGCGAAGCGCGGAAGCTTTGACGTTTCCTTAATTTATTAGAGAAAGAACACGATTCGTTGTACCGTTTTCGACTCTAAATAAGCCCTATTCATTTTGTCTGAATTGAGTAGTCCCCTCTCGCGCGAAGCGCGGAAGCTTTGTCGTTTCCTTAAATTATTAGAGAAAGAAGACCATTCTTTGTACCGTTCTCGACTCGTCTAAATGAAGTTTTTCCCTTCCGCGCAAAGCGCGGAATTTTAGGCGTTTCATCACAATATAGAGAAAAGAAGACGATTCATCGTACCGTTCTCGACTCTTATTAAGCCCTATTCATAGTTCAGTTTCCCCCTCTCGCGCGAAGCGCGAAAGCTTTGAGGTTTCCTCAAATTATTAGAGAAAGAACACGATTCGTTGTACTGTTTTCGACTCTCAACAAGCCCTATTAATTTTGTCTGAATTCAGTTTCCCCGTTTCGCGCGAAGCGCGGAAGCTTTGACGTTTCCTTAATTTATTAGAGAAAGAACACGATTCGTTGTACCGTTTTCGACTCTAAATAAGCCCTATTAATTTTGTCTGAATTGAGTAGTCCCCTCTCGCGCGAAGCGCGGAAGCTTTGTCGTTTCCTTAAATTATTAGAGAAAGAAGACCATTCGTTGTACCGTTCTCGACTCGTCTAAATGAAGTTTTCCCCTTCCGCGCGAAGCGCGGAATTTTTGGCGTTTCATCACAATATAGAGAAAAAAAGACGATTCATCGTACCGTTCTCGACTCTTATTAAGCCATATTCATAGTTCAGTTTCCCCCTCTCGCGCGAAGCGCGAAAGCTTTGAGGTTTCCTCAAATTATTAGAGAAAGAACACGATTCGTTGTACCGTTTTCGACTTTTAATAACCCCTATTCGTCTGAATTTAGTTTCCCACTCTCGCGCGAAGCGCGGAAGCTTTGACGTTTTTTCTTAAATTATTAGAGAAAGAAGACCATTCGTTGTAACGTTCTCGACTCGTCTAAATGAAGTTTTCCCCTTCCGCGCGAAGCTCGGAATTTTTGGCGTTTCATCACAATATAGAGGAAGGAAGACGATTCATCGTACCGTTTTTTAATCTTATTAAGCCCTATTCATAGTTCAGTTTCCCCCTCTCGCGCGAAGCGCGAAAGCTTTAACGTTTCCTCAAATTATTAGAGAAAGAACACGATTCATTGTACCGTTTTCGACTTTTAATAAGCCCTATTTGTCTGATTTCAGTTTCCCACTCTCGCGCGAAGCGCGAAAGCTTTGACGTTTCCTCAAATTATTAGAGAAAGAACACGATTCGTTGTACCGTTTACGACTTTTAATAAGCCCTATTTGTCTGAATTCAGTTTCCCACTCTCGCGCGAAGAGCGGAAGCTTTGACGTTTCCTTAAATTATTAGAGAAAGAAGACGATTCGTTGCACCGTTCTCGACTCGTCTTAATGAAGTTTCCCCTTCCGGCGAAGCGCGGAATTTTTGGCGTTTCATCACAATATAAAGAAAGGAAGACGATTCGTCGTACCGTTGTTGACTCTTAAACCTTGGTTGAATTTAGTTTCCCCGAAAATTTTAAACCTCTGATTTCTTTAGCTGATATTATAGGAAAGTGAAACTTCGAGAAAATACAAGTATTGCAGTTGTAGTCACTCTCGAAGTCGTCACAGCGGATATGAAGTCACAGTTCGTAGGGAAAAAAAACTTGTCGGCCGACCGACAATATACGTCTCACCGACTTCAAACTTCTGCATTGATATAGTACACGATGATCGAGCAAGAATACCGACACAGCTGACCCGACACAGCAACATATTTACCCGTGTCTTTCTTGCTCCCTCGACGAGACGACTCCACCCAACAACCCCCTTCTCTCATTTACTCCCACTTCTCCTCTCTCAGACTCTTACCTCCCCTCTCTCTCCTCTCTTTCATCCCCCGTTTCTTTTGTTTCCCTTTCACTCTTTTTTCTTCTTTTTTCCTTTTCTTCCTTTTCTTTCTTTTCCTTTCTTTCCTCTCCTCCCTCTTTTTCTTTTTTCTCTTTCTCTCTTCTCTTTTCTTTCCTTTCTTTTCCTTTCTTTTTCTTTTCCTTTCTTTCTTTTCTTTTCCTTTTCTTTTTTTCTTTTCTTTCCCTTTCCCTCTCTTTTTTTCCCTCTCTTTTTTTCCCTCTCCTTTTTTCCCTCTCTTTTTTCCCCTCCCCCTTTTCTCTTTTTCCCGACGGCAGCGCAATTTTACCGACAATATCCTGACAGGTGGGGGGGTGTCGCACCCCCCCACACCCCCCCTTTGGCGACGCCCCTGATTATACGGAGTGATGAAAGGTTGTTGCTGGAGGGGCGCAAAGTGAGAATCATATTGCCGGTATCCATACCAAAGTGTAATGGCGTAGCGAGCATGCAGTTATTCGAGGGGGGGGGCAGTGATATTATATAGGGGAACCGGAAAAGGTAGGTAATTGAAGATGATTTTAGGTGATTAAAATGCAGGGAACATGGCTATAATTAATATTAAGGTCTAGGTAAGGGGGGAATATAAAATGGAAAAGGGGGAATTAGAGGAGGTAATATGGAAGGGGTCGTATCATCTTATTTTCGCGTTGCCTTTCCCCCTCTCCATTCTTCTCTCACTCCCACCCCTCCCTCCCCCACCCCCTCCCCAATCTCTCTCTCTCTCTCTCTCTCTCTCTCTCTCTCTCTCTCCCTCCCACTCTCCCTCCCTCTCTCTCTCTCTCTTCCTCTTTTTCTTCCACTAATAATGTTGTATAGGGGGGAGGGGGTGCATCCAGTGCCCCACGTAGTTACGCCACTGCTAATATGTAGAAAACCATGCACGTATCTGACATGTGGTTTTGAATGTTGATTGATGATGATATGGCCAATGGTTAAATATCTCTCGCGTCACAGATCCCTGGACAATTCTTCCTTTTCTCGATCTGGGCAAAAATCCTGTAATTTCATGTGTTTTAGCCTGAAGGGAACTCTGTTTGTACCGGCCTCCTGTTAGATGTTTTCTTCGTTTCTCCATCAATGTAAGCCCTTAAACTATTTTTCTTTCTCGAACATATCCTCGAAATTATACTTTGATTTCCTAACGAGGTCAGAAGAATATTCCCTGGGTAACTGACTTCATAAATATGATTAAGAAAAAAACGAGAAAATTTCAACATAAGGTAAGGGTTGAGGTAATTTGGGTCATTTTTGTCTCAAAATGGAGTTTAAAACCGTAAAAGTTAATTGATAATAATTTCTCTTGGAACTCGTATCACTGTTTACCATCATGTATAGTGAGGAAGACTTATGCAATAATACTTTGTATTTGCACGTACGATATAATTACATTCTCTAAAACTTTTGAAAATAGAAAGATGAAGACAAACTTTGTATAACACCACACGGAATGGTTTATGCCTACTTCTTCAGAGATATACATTTCGAAAATAGAAAGTCTAATGAGTGGTGAAAACACATTCAAAGAAAGAAAAATCGAGAAAACCGAAAAGTGGGAAGGTAGAAGGGAAAGGGTGAGAACAGAAAATGCCTGGAACACCTCCCACACCCTCGCTCTAATCATTAGTAAACTCCCATTTCATTTTCCGACTGAGACCGGTGACACCCCCCCCCCCCATAGTTCCAGTACCATTCTCTAGATAGAATTCCGCTACGCCACTGGACCATCATATTCTCTCTCTGTGACCTTGAATACCATATCGCTCTTCGATTCAGTTGGTACATGAAGTTGATCAACTACACGACTTTTATTCAAGTCTTCAATCTCATGTTTTCAAAATGAATGCGTTGGGGTGTTCTCGCTCCAAATTGTGGTAGTAAAATATGTATAGGGAATTCTGGCAGATGAAATCGTGCAGAAATCCGGATGTACACGGCATAAATCCTGTTACCTTTCGTGAATCAAGGCTCAAGTCATGAATTGCAAATGGAAGGAAATTGCGATTTAACCGAAGGATGCTACTTGGTATTCAGAGGCACATGTTAGTAATGTATAACATAGATCCCTTAGCGTAAATTGGGTCGAGTCACGGGAGGGGGGAGGGGGTGTTGCAAATCATTCACAACATGGATTGAATGGATTTATCCCCCTCCCCCTCTCCCTCTCTCTCATTCTCACTCTTTATCTACTCCTCTATCTTTTACTTCCGTTCTCGATGTTTTAACTCTCTCTCTCTCTCTCTCTCTCTCTCTCCCATACACGATGTTACTAATTGCCCCTATCTTCTTCCTTTTCTGTCTCGGTCTGTAATCCCTCTTTCTTTTTTTTTTTACTTCACTTTGTTGTTTAATCTTTCTCCTTTTCCCTCTACCTATGCCTATCCCTCCCTCTCTTTTTCCATTTTCCTTGTTTTTAACCACCCTTCTCTTTATTTGTCTATCCATCTCTCTTTCTCTTTCAGTAGCAAACATTGTCGGGGAGGGGAAAGTAATCCTTATCTGTACCACTAAATACAAAACGGTTACAATATTATATACATGTACAAGGCCATTTCTCATCTTAATTTAAATTATTCCTGATCACGAAGCTCTACCTACATACATAATTCTAACAAATGTTATCACTACTTATTAAGCTTCCACAACGGAACGGCCATGAGTCAGTACCCATATTTGCATTTAGATTACTTTGGAAAGCCAGAAGTGTGAACAAGACCATCTTGAACTTGATTTCTCGATGTGATATAAATTATAGACGCTTGCCTGACCAACGGTTACCGTCATCCCTATAAATCAAGTACGTAGAATTGGAGTAGGTCAAGCGAGATGACTTTTCTCCGCTGAAGCTGTTTCTTTTATTGATTTATTGACAATTTGATATATTGATGTCTTCGTCTGTCGAGATGCGTGATTGACACGATCAAAGGCCGACCTAAAATCAAGACCATGAAGTGACAATCTAGTTGTCGCGGTCGTGGTATTAAAGGGAAACCACACTCACTGGATATGACAAAAACGCTATACGTTTAAAATTGCTTTTTATATATTAGTGTAGAAAATATTTTAAATAGTGCCTTATAATTGTGAACCGGAAACAACCTTAACGAATCAGGAAGTTACTGACTTTGAAACAAACCGATATGTTTGTTTCAAAACCAACGTTGGCAGGGATATGTCTTCTCCATAACAGTATGAAAATATTTATCCTTGACTGATTGCGTTTAAAGGCTCATATAGGCCCAATGCTTTGTAATTGCTTTTTAAGATGTTTAAGAAATTTAGCTGTATTTAGAACGGTACTGCGTTAGTCACAGATAATCAATTTTCTTGCAGAGGGAGGGGGCACAATTCGTCAAAAGTGTCTGGAAAGCTCCCTCCCCCCAAAAGAAATAGGGAAGATAAGAAAATTGAAATCCAAAAATGATGGGGTGATTGGGGGGTGGGGGTGGGGGGGGGGGGGGGGGATTGCGAACTCAAATGTATGCACATCACTTTTTCTTTTAGACTTAAAATATGAAGGTAGGCCAGATTAGATTTTGAAAGGGAAGCATCTGCCTCCACCCATGTGTAACTGCATGTTATTATTTTATTATGTGTTAAGTATATACTCATCCCATTTTGATGTGTTTTTGGTTTCTTTTACTTTAAAATGCCTCATGTACTCACTCCCTCATCTTCATGTCGTTAATGTATGTAATCGTCTTGTCGATTGATTGTCAGGACCCGAGCCATTACTTAGGAGAGTGTAGCCAACCCGGTTCAAATCGGGCACAATAGGTCGAATACTGCTTTGGTAGGCAAGCATACAAGAAAAGAACATGCGTATAACCCAAATTGGCCAAACTATGTGTGTAAAGATGGCTCTGGTGCATGAGGACAAAAATAGGACGCCCTCTCGATAAAAGCGTTACTCTTCAAATCTGAAACCTGAATCCTAATTTCCTATTACCGCTCCACTCAAGTCCATCGTGTCACTTTTGTTTCACATCCTGCGTTGTTCCTCGCCAGGAGTTGTATTTGGTTCAAATACCTCGTCCAAGGATTTAAACCTCCAAACATCTCCCTAAGCATATCGGATAATCGGACGTTGGATATAAATTCATTCTGGAGTTCGTGTTGTTGTTTATTGCAGGTTAACATGCATCCCGTCACTGTGGATGGAGGAAGTTTCAGTATACTTTCATTGAGACTAAAAGCGTCCATTAATTGATGCTTGATTTGGATTTAAATCAACGTTGGAGGTCTGTCGCATGGTATTCATTAGAAGGACCGGTGAGTAACTCAGGTTCTATCACCTACAAAGCGAGTTTAATGTACAAACGAAAGGAAAGCTGACATTTTATTAATGCAGCATTAATGAACGGTAAACTCTGAGGTGGAGTTTCTAATGTTGTTAATGGTACGCACATGTTTCGGGAGTAAATTTGTCTAGAGCGAAAAGATTTGAGCTTGAGTCCGAAAAGAGGGCATAATTTCTAAAGAGCATGTAACCCCTACGATCTATCTATGACGGATATTTAAAAAATGGATTATGCCGACTTGTTTTATAATGAATTATTCACATTTTCTTTATAACAGAATTAATTGTTTGACTTTACATTAAGAAAAATTTCTAAATAAAAATGGAAAATGGTACTTTCTCATTACGTACATCAATCGTCCATCATCATTTTGTAAATCTTTTGTTAAATATATTCTCGGTTCGTTTGAATGTGAAATGTGTACAACATCTCAATTCCTTATATATATACAGTGCGAATAAAATAAAAGTGTACCCTACTTTAGAAACTTCTAATAAAAAAAGAAGTTATAATCTATGTGACCTTGAATCATATTTCATGTCTAATGATACCATATTCATCATTGTGCTGCCATTGATGACTGAGCAGCAGTATTGTCAAAATCCTCTTGTATCAAGTTTGGGTTGAAGCAATGAATGTGGGTCAAAAGCCATTAAATTTGTGCCATCTCATTCCAAAAACAATTTCTCACTTCCTTACATTGACTTTTAGGCAGTTGGAACAAAAGGTGTTAATATCAAACTCATGGTAATTCTTATTACAAGCACAATTTATGATATTCTCTTCGTTATGATGATTACAATCATGATTTCATTTACACCCCATGTTCAAGGTAACCCTTCTCATTGAGTGATACACACTTGATAAAGTTTATTTGGAATGTTATCTTTTTGTGAAAGCCTACTGTCAACTTCTTTGATATTTATCGTCATATGTATTCTTTCTTGCATTTTTGTTTAGTAACCTTTGAGTTTTCATTCGCTATTCGAGATAAACACATTATGCTCCTTACGTGTGTGAAATGGCGCAGTGGACAAGTGAGAAGAGAGAACTTAGATATCGTGAGACAAGCAATTAGTAGGCTGTTCAAAATAATTAAAGATTATCCTATGGATTGAAAAGAGGTTCAGTGAAATCCTAGATAATTATGTTGCATCATTTTAAACAATGAAGCACTGAAGCACGAGGCAAAACACGAGACAAAATTGAACTTTTAAAAGGATTTAAAAGGAGCCCGGAAAGGAGCACATGCATATGGCCTGACACACATTCGTTGAATCAGCCCCAACTTGGTACAAGACGAATTTGACAACACTTTTTAAAGCCCCTGGTGCTCACTCACCCGTGGCATATATAGTATGAATCGGGTATCATTAGACAGAGAACAAGTTACTCCTCATCATGAAATCAATGTCAAACTCATAGGCCCGAATAATTAGGAGCTACCAAAGTTAGGTATAATTTATCTTAATATACGCACTGTATATACATGTATCCACTTTTTTTCCCCCATCATGACCGTTCTTCCGATTACTAAGTACAAGTTGCATATTAGATAACACATGAATTTGCCATTAGCGCACAAGGGCTGGACCCATTCGGCCAAATTATACTAATTTTGAATCGTTTGAAACAATTTACATACGTCTTCAAGCATAAGTAATCTACTTCTATTTCAGTTAAATTTAGAATTTGAAAACGATATTGTTTCCTTTTTCATTTACTTATTCGAATTTATTGTACCTAAATCTTAGTCTGAGTCGTTCAAACTTAAGCTTCATTGCTATTTTTAAATTTTACTCCGATGACCTATTTGGCCTTTAAACAATTTGTCACTTTGAACTTCGGTCGACCTTTTTCATCCTAACACAGCCAGTAGCGTTTGCTAATGAAATGCTTCCGTTTTCTGTGGGTTTAGCCTCAGATTGTGAATACAATCCAACCGAGGGTCAAATAAAGTTGAAGTTTTTCATTATTTTTATTTTGGAGTGTATGATTGATGCGCATGCACGCCAACCTGTCCGCCAAAGTGTTGAACCCCAGTCACGCATCATCTAGGGCCCTTATATCTCAACAATAAATATCAAAAGCAAGTTCTAATTATAGGATTCAAAATGACTGAAAATCACTTTGAGGTTAACTTTTTGTACTTGCCTTTTAAACGCAGCTGCTGGGCAAGAGACCAACCAAAAATGATAAGTATTAAATTTTGTCCAATAATCGGTTGATTTAAAGTCGCTTTCGAAAGAAAAAAAAAAATCTTATTTCCTTTTTTGTTCCTGTAGCTTGTTGTGGTTGACGTCTGTGTGATTGAGCTTTTACAAGCTCGGCAAATACATCACCCACTCTCGGAGGCCTTAATTACATATCTAAAACAAGAATAATTTCTTTTCTCCTTTTATGTTTTTCGCATAAAACTGTCTATACCAATTGTTACGTGCTTATTATTGTATAATAAATGTCATCGTTCAAGTTCAAGTTTAATTACATGTCAAATAATAACCTTTAAATACCCATTTATATTGGCTTTAAGTGGTCATCCACACGTTTTGTACGTCGGTACTCCATACTATCGTGGACATCACCTTCTTAAATGCATTACTCCACAACTCGTCAAATTTGCCACTATTATCGGGGTCATCTTCTATCCCATGGGATGTATAAGAACCTTATCAAATGCCGACTTGTCTCTCGAAATACCTCGAGTTTTAAACACTTCTTTTTAAATCGGAACATGATACGCGTGAAACTCCGATTCCATATTTTTACCCGATTATCCGGTGTCAGTGGGGAATTCGAGACGGTCGGCTTCGTTCTCACTCTAAGATTATTTCCAATGATTGCCCCTTTTGGGGGGAAGGATTTAACCGCGATCCATATTTCATGAGCGCAGTTTACAGGTCGTTTGGTGTCATAATTATTACATTAGAAACGTCGTTGATTGTCATAATTTATTGATGGCGTTCTTAAACCCCTTGACTTATTTATCTGGCGCCCCCAGGCTCATCCTTAACCCGAAGAGAACTGTCTTCCGTCCAATCACATTTTGATCATGGCAATAAACATAATTTTGGAATTGTGTCAGGACTGTAATACATAGATTTAGTTATGTGAACACGCCTAGATGATGTAATCATGGTTTAATAGCGCAGATATTGATTCAACATTGAACCATTCACACTGTTCAAACATCAACCAAATCATGAGCAGGATGATGTTGTTGTTAGTCATGACGACGATGATGAGAGATAGATAAATAGAGAGACAAAGAAATGGAGATCAATAAAAAAAATTTAAAAAGATAGGTAGAATGCTAGAAAGAAAATTAGCGAGGGTGAGCGAGAGGACGAAACTGTGACATTGATGCATAGTACAAGGCTGGGTCATCGCTATGTTTTGTACCAGCAGATTAATTTATAGAAGAGACAAGGAGATACCACTGGCATAGGGAAAGTATGAGCCTTCACTATAAGATTATGATTACATTGGCAACCGATACAAATATAACCTTACGAAGTGAAAACACGACATGGGAATGATATACGTGAGAAAGTTAAGAATATATATTTTTTCTTGCTATTTTTTTTCTGAAGTAAAACATATTTTGTAACTGGAGATCATAAACGCGGCACCTTGCTGTGTTGTGGGGGCGTACTCTACACACTAAGAAAAAATGGTGCAACTGTGCACCTTTAGGGGTTCAAACCGATGCAACAATAGCAGCACCTTTAGGGGTTAAATCCTGCACCCTTTTTAAAGGTGCAATCCTGCACCCTTCAAAAGGGTGCCAGATTGAACCTTTTGGGGGAAATGTTAGTACCCTTTATGGTTCAATCCTGCACCTTTAGGGGTGCAAACCGATGCAACAATAGCAGCACCTTTAAGGGTTAAATCCTGCACCCTTTAGGAGGGTGCCAGAATGCACCTTTTAGGAGACATGTTAGTACCCTTAATGGTTCAGTCCTGCTCCTTTCGGGGTGCAAACCAATGCAATAGCAGCACCTTAAGGGGTTCAATCCTGCACCCTTTAAAAGGTGCAATCCTGCACCCATCATCGAGGAATACTCGTGACATTTGCTCGTACACATATACATATTAAACATGCATGATGTTTCTTGGTTAGTAATCATATAATCAATATATATATTGCTAAAACGTGAATGTAATTGTAACATGATCAGACAAAATAATCTATTGGTTAATGATTGCCGAAGGAAAATACAAATCACAAAATTGATGTGCATTGTCATAATTTGCTTAACAAATCATATGATAAATGTATTTTTATGTGAACACGTGGAAAGTAATCATGAATATGCATGCAATATGCAAACTTTATTTTGCACCTTTTTGGGTTGTTAGGGTTCATTTTTGTGGGAAGGGTGCAAAATCTTATATTGCACCCTTTTTTGAACCCCTTTTCCTTCAATAGGGTTCATTTTTATGTAAAGGGTGCAAACTCTTATTTTGCACCCTTTGTTGCACCCTTTTTTCTTAGAGTGTAGCAGGAAGTCTGATCTGGGAAAGAACAAATATCATGGTAATCTTAGATATTCAATTATTGTTTATAGAAAGGATTATGCCGTGATTCTTCTGTGCTATGAAACACATTGGCACATCGATTTAAGTGGGCAATGAATAAACATAATATTGTTATTGCGTTCGATATAGATGGAAACGTGGGGTTATTGCACTTGTTACCATGATGGGCGTATCAAAACACTTCAATCGAAATGTTGATGAGAATGATCACTTATATGACGTTGGCATATAAATAATGGTAATGATTATTAGTGCAATATTTTACCATCTTAATAATACATTGTGATGTAAATCATGACTGACTTCCGAGCTCCTTCAGGGGTCTTAAGGACCCACTTACATGGTAGCAACGAAGCAAACGTGCCTATCACATTGAAATTTACATTTCCATGTACTTCATTTTTTCGTGTTACACGAAGAATAATATACCTTTAGTTTCAAATAGTTTGTGAGACCTTTTGAAAAGTACATTCGAAAGTGCGAAACGTCGGAGTGTTATTTACCAACACCTCCGCACTTTCAAGAAAAATATTCCGTGTTTTTGTATGAGCTCGTATTATCACCGAACAAGTGGAGATAAACAGATTGAATTTAGTTATATTTTCGAGGCATTTCTATTCTATTCCCATTTGAGAAAACTGTAACATGTCCCTAAACCAATGTTGACGTCGTGAGAGATAACCGTCATTGACTGACCCAGAAAAACACGTACAAATACCTAACCTGTAACAGGAGGTCCCAGACGAGTAGGAGGGGGGGGGGGGGGGTGTCTGCAATATGAACGGAGTGGGTGGAGCTGTATAAAGTAAGAGCAGAGACGGATTCAGGACCTTTCTGACAGTGAATTCTTATGTGAACTTCAGTAAACTTTGGGGTCTAATATCAGAATTATGACTGTTGTAAATAATCAAAATGCACTTGATCGTTATATTAAACCATGGAGGTGCATTTTCAAGGATCACCTCGAGTTCATTAAACCAAAATCTTTATACATCTCATCAATAAAATGTCGACTCAATACGAAAAGGAGGTCGGTGATTGTGAGTACGTGGGAGCGGAGGGGAGAGGGGGAGATTTTTGTGTTCGTTGCCTGATCTCTGAAATCTCACGGCACGAGCTCCAAATTTGTTTTAAATACAATTAGGTCAAACCAATCCTGTTTTCCTTCTTCCCATCTTTTTGACATTCCTTCATGTAAATGAAGAAATATTATTCTTGCAATAATATACTTTATAAAATATGAATATTTCATTATACATCCAGTCTCCCTGATCTGTGAAGAGGAATCAGATCGATTATCATAAATATTTTATATCTGTAATTACTTTTCCAAGCCTAATTTGTTTTTAACCTACGTCTTCAATATTTCTAATGTAGTTTCCGTTTCAATTTCAATAGCATAATCTTTGAAATACGATTTTAAATTGCCTAATTTACCTTTCTGAAAGACTTTTCTGCGATTTCTTCTTGTTCGTACCGCTTTTTAAGTTTTATATACAATATCAAACTGAGTGTTTGTTTAATGTTTATTTGAGTAATGATGCGTTTAATATTAATACAAAATAAAGTTATTTCGAAGGTAAAAGACCTAAATAAAAGGATGAGTTTTTGTGAAATTAATAATTTATTTTCTTAGTATTCTAGAAATAACTAGAACGACTATACAACATTAGACCAAACTGCACATCTTCGACTCTTTGTGTAGTCCCTTGTACCTGTATCTGTGTCCAGTTCTTTTGATTGTTAGTAGTTTTATGAAGAAAACGCAAGTTTCAATTTTTCATGCGCATTTCTTTACTTTGACTACCTGCGTTAATTATGTTAAACAATTTAGAATATCTATTAAACAATCATTTTCTTCTAGAAAGTTTCTTCCTTTCTTCCTCAACGAAATTGCGTGACCGGTACTTAACATGATCTTACATATGGAACAACATCATCATACACCTAATTAATAACAAAAAACAGTATCGTCAAGTGTAATCCTTTTGTTAAGAAGGGCCTCGTCAAAACACAACTGTTTTTATCTCTTAGATAGTCATTTCCAACCAGGAAGGAAGTTGTACGAGTGTATTTGTGTTTCAGAGCGATCCAAATCTAGGTGCTTGTTACTATGAATAGAATGTAGCTGATTAGAAGGGATATAAAGACAACTGTCCAAGTATTCTGAGGTGTTATCGTTGATTCCCCGCTAAATTAAAGGGATAACATAACCCGATGACTACCATCGTGCTTATAAATGGTACAAGCACAGTGTCGCGGGTGAAGAGGCTGCGGTTTTAGAAGTAGAAGAATTTAGTTTTTTGGAGCACATTTTTGTTATATTAAAAATTGAAAAAAATGTTAATCAGAAAGTCTGTGCACATAAATAAGATAAATTCAAAGGCGCGATTTACACAATATTATAATCAAGTGTTGAATATTAAAAATGGAAAGCAATTAGATGTGTGATTACGAGGAAACAAGACAATTGTGATTAAGTGGTGACCACTAACCACATTGTATATTTTACATAGGTACCACTTATAATAATACTAAGAAGACAATATTGAATTGGTCTAAGATATAGTTAAGTAATTGCTTTCTAGATACGAGGTGACAATGGAGTAGGCTTAGTTTCAATTTCACAAGCACAACAAAGAGGTATGTGTGCAAAGGTTGATCATAGGAATTTATAATTGTATCCATTGACAAACCCCTTGAAAGGTATTAAGCCATTGACTACTGACTTGTCTTATTCCCATAGACTTTTATACAGGTGCTACCTGGTTCCAGTGCGCAGCGGGTTAAGTTAGATGCTGATGGTAACGAATTTCTAACGATTAGAGTCTTAGAACATGTTGTATTGGTAATAATACCATATTCATAATCACCCTTCAATGTCTTGCGTAAAGTTTGTGGCTTAAAATGTTAATATGGGAGGGGGATGAATAGCCCCCGGCATTAGAAAATGAAATGAAGTATGTTTAGTATGAAGCGGCGATGCCCTCGAATTCTGCAGCCATCCATTCTTGATTGACCAGTATAGCTATTTTTTAAAAATACCGTTGATTCCTGACATATCAAGAGTTGATCACTTTCGGAAATCAGAATTCCGGCTGTCAACATTTGGTGCAACATAATGTGTTAGTCAATGCTAATCGTATTGGAATCGCGCATCTAATTAAATTTGATTCCATACATGCCCTACCCAGGTTGTCCCCACACGAAGCTTCTCTTGTCTGTCTTTAATAACATGAGTACATGTTGTAATGAACCGCTTCCGTTAACCAGAAATGACTTTTTTCAAGGCCCAAGGTTACACTTTGTAACAACTTGTTTTGGGGTCTAAAATCCATTAAATTAACAATGAATCACGCGTAGGCACACATATAGGTTAGAAGCTCAAGGGCATATTTTCATCGGCTATATAAGCATCGTCATCATGCGATGATGGGGGTGAAGAGAGAGTCAAAATATGGTCGTCTCGATCACTGGTAATGTCCCAGTCACACTAACTGACCGACATGACACCGACAACAAACCGAACAGGAACAGATTCGGTCTGTCTGGAATCGGTTTTGAGTCAGTTTGTCGGTGTGACACAGTCACACTAATGCGACTGACACCAGATCGAGAACAAACCGAACAAAAATGTCATCATAATTGAAAAGATTCGGTTGATTTTGAAATCGGTGTGGCTGAGGTATTTTATTGCAAGCACACTAAACAGTGAAGTGTACCTGGTCATGGAAGCGCCGTTTATTATTAGTTTTTTCAATTCCTAACAATGATCGTGTAGTGAGGATCTATTCAGAGACGAAATTCTGTTAATTTATCTATTGGTCGTACGTACAATCACATTAATAGAAAGGCCCATGTAACTGCGTTGTATTTATATTTCGATTATAAAACATTAATAAATCGTTGATTAAATACAATAATGTGATATATATTGTATAAATGATACTGTTGTTTAAGTCTTTGTTGGTTAATTCATGTACTCTTTACCTGATTGATACATGTATGTTTTCTATACACTATTATAAACAAAAATTGAATTAAACAAATAAATATAATGTTATATGATAGGGAGAAAAGACGTTTTAATATTATGATTGCCAAAAAATGTAAAACGTTTAAACTTTTAGATAAACAAATCAGCATGTGCAGTTATCATTTTATGGAACACATATACCTATACAATATATTTTATTCCTCTGGAAATGTATAATATTTTTGACTAATGTTTCTTTTATTGTTTTTATCTATTTCAAATCACTAAACGATGAATTTATTTTGCTCATGATGTTTAGTCAACTTTAGAAAACAAAGATCAACATTGTATCCATCAGGCTCCCATGAAATCCGGATTATTATGTAGACTTTATTGTCATTCTATTGTTTATATAGAAAGAACGGCTTGGAAAATCTTGCACTGACTGGAAGAATAGAGGGAAGAAGGAATAGGGGTAGAAGGAGGATTCTGTGGATGATTAGAGCTTAAGGAGTGGGATTTGTGAAAGTGGAATTGATCTCTGGGAGAATGAATTACTTCATAGAATATGGGACAGAGAGTTGTGGCATTCCATGCTCGCCAACGTCTCAGGACATGGCACGTAAAGAAGAAGAATTGTTTGTATTGATCTCGAATCAATATCATTTAATTTATTTTGCAATGATTACTAAACACACTACTCAGAGGAAAGATAATAACTGTCGAAAATGTATACATACGCTCCATTTTGGATTGCGGGTACATAAAGTCCTACTCGAAATAATTTGAATCTTTTACCAGAAGTTTTAGAAGTTAATGGGATGGGCATGATTGATGAATGCATTCAAGCGTGATTTGAAGGAAATTACTACCGTCTTGACTATTCGATAGCTCGATGTATTTCATCGTCTGTCACATCATCTTGGTGTTTCCGCGTAGGTGTACTGTCTACTTCTACAGATGTGGTATAGTGTTCGTTGACCCTCTTGGTGAGAGATTTTTCTCCTCCAAATTTCTCAATTCAGTAACATACTATCACTTTGCCTATTAAAGTAGTTATATCTTCTCTCTCTCTCTCTCTCTCTCTCTCTCTTTCTCTCTATTTTCGCTCTCCTGTTATCACTTTTCCCCTCTCGCCTCGCTCATCACTAATTGATAAGTACTTTGAAAATATATTGCTACTACTGTATATCTCTCTCTACCCCTCTCTTTCTTTCTTCCTTCCCTCTCCCTCTCTCTCTCTTTCTCTCTCCCCTCTCTCTCTCTCTCTCTCTCTCTCTCCCTTCCTATTTCCTTCCCCCTTTTCGTATCTCACTCTCGATATCCACCCACTCTCCATATCATTGTACAATAATAGTAATGTGGTGGTTAGATATTTCTTTTTACCCCCGCCCCGCCCCCCACCCCTCCACTTCCCTCCTCTTCTTTCTGTATCTATCTATCTAGTTATCTCGTTTCTCCCTCCTTATTTTATCTTTATCCCATATCTCTCTGCATTTTCTATCGATTGCCACATTTCTCTGAGTACCTTACTCTATAGTCTTCCCCATATTCCTCTCCCTCTCTCTCCCTATTTCTCTTTCTCACTTCCTTTCACACCCTCTCTTACCAGTAATCAAAGAGTAGAAGTCATGCCCGAGGAATACCTCGCAGGTGTAACGGTCAAACGGTCAATCAAAGCACCACCATTGGTCTTAATCAAACTCACCCCTCCAAATGACCATTAGTTAAGTCCACCCATCACCCGTCATCTTGTCTCAGAATTGAATAATTCATTCGTACGATTGACCCACGATTGTTAAGGCTATGGAGTCTAGCTTGCTATCAAAACATCTCCATTCCCCGTCTACTTCAGCGTATGATAACAAACATTTGCTTTGGAAGAGTCCCAGGGCATGTTTGGAGACATGTATATTTAGTCATTATAATATAGATTTGCAAAATCCAGGTACTTTTCACCCGCTTTTATTTCCAAGATGTCTACTTGAAAGTGGGAGTGAAGGTGCGAACAGGTGATCATTCTTTGGCAAAATGTGTGTTATTTATTAAGTATAATTCATTACTGACAATAATTATGTTTTCGTATAAAATTATTCGGATAAAATACTGAATCAAAAGCTGTCCGGGTTCTTTTTACGGCGCAACATTGTATGCAATCTTATGAAGACGTGAAGTTCGTTGCCTCATGTTATAATCTTTCTCCTCTGTCTCTGCCTCTGTCTCTCTCTGTCTCTCTCTGTCTCTCTCTCTCTTTCTCTCTCTCTCTGTCTCTGCCTCTGTCTCTCTCTCTCTGTCTGTCTCAGTTTTGTTTTCTCTTTCTCTCTCTCTTCCACTTCCACTCGAACCCTCTCAATTTCGTCCTCTCCCTTTTTCTTTTTCTTGTCCTTCTTCTTTTTTTTTTTTTTTCTTCTTCATCTTCTTTCTCTATCCCTCATTTTATCTATCTCTTCAGTGGACAAAGAGCATGTTTCTAACTTCTGAGACAACAACATTCCTCATCGTACTTCACTCTTTCAACCACCCCTCCCCTCCCCCTCCCCTTCCCCCATCCCTCTTCTCCCTTATGATTGTTTGGCTTTCTGTCCGTTTATTTTCATAACATGATTAAAAAATGTGACTGTTTGCAGAACATGCGCGGACAAACACCCACTTTTAATCTCGTTAACTTTATCTTGTCTGTTCACGAAAGAGCAGGATGTAGATTCACGCTACCGACACACACAAAAACTGCCAGACTTGTAACACAAACACCGGTAAAGCACCGTCTCGCATTGTTACATGCTCCAAAACTTCCTCAAATTAGATAGAAATGAAAAAGCGCGAGCGCTGGACTTTTTTCACTCCCCTCGAGAGCACGCACTCTCCTGTTGCGTAGGGTACACCCCCTAATCTCATCATAGCTTGATTTCATTCCCACTTTGGGGGGAAAGGGATGATTGTCAACAATTTTTGAATAAACTTAATTATCTGCGTGTGCCTGGGGGATAGGCGTGTAGGAGCACAGGGGAGAAGGCTGGTCGATGAAAACGGTGGAATGCTCGCATCAAAAGTTCATTGCACTCTCGGAAAAAGAGCGAGCGACCCGGCTCGTGTGTGATTTCAATTCAATCAAATTGGAGTGGATTATGAAAAGAATGATTAGTTCTGGTTTATCACATGATTTGGTTGAGTAACAGGTTTGTGAAGGAGAACAAATATTGACACTGAGGATTTAGACGACGTTTGAATTATTACGTTATTGTTCGATCAGTTTAACATTTAGTTTGTTGATATTATTCTTAAATCATCAATCTTCTAACAAGTCAAATTAGTTATTAATTCTGAAAATGAGGTATTCACTAGATATTCATTAAATCGAATAACTTTTAAATTCCTGATGGAAACCTGTTAAGTACAGAGTTTAGCTATTTTGCTTTCATTTCATCACTTATTCATATACATAAAACTGAAGAGAACGAATCAATATTGCCTGCGTAACTTCAATCGTGCAAAATACAATTATCAAAAACAGGCACCATGCGTGCATATGCACCTGTAAATCATCGCAAAATTCTAAAAGAAAAGTCATCCACCCTGTCCTTACTTCGGAAATCGATTTTTATGAAGAGGTCATTCTCCCAGTGGGTAGTTTTGAGGCGTAAGCTTTTTAACTGTCACTGTAATTAGATTGCTTGCGCAAATAACAGAATGATGACAATGTCGCTATCGTGTAGCAATCGATATCAAATTTATCCAGCTGTCTTCCTGAGGCCTCTAGGAACATGAGGGCGTCTTGTCAAAAAGTAATTTTCAGGAGTCTTTTCATGCTTCGTTTATTTCTTCTTTTTACCAATGTCTATTATTTGTCGGTATACAATCTTGGAGCTATGCTTTGAATTGATTACTCTTATGTCAGGTTTTGAAATTAAAAACTCTCTTAGGACGTCTATTTGCCCATTAAGGACTTAAAATTGAGATAAAATGCCAGACAATAATCCATTTTCAGTCCATCTCTCCCTTGCCGTTCTTTCAACGATTATAGAGACTCGTTAGACATTTTCGGCAGGATATGAATGTGAACCTGAGTTAAATAATATCAAGACACACGCATGTTCATTTCCTGTGTTATCATAACATCGATACAAGTATCCCGAAAATAATTGATATCATCAAAGATTAGTTACTTGAAAAGCATTACATACCATAGTCGTAACACAATGCTGGTTCCCATACTCTTGTTTTGTATTCACTGATTTTCTAAGTCTTTGCCGAATAAATGATACTAATATTAATAAAAATAATACTCTTTCGAACTGATTTTCAAATTGTACTTTTGACATTCGAATTGTTATCTTTAGCTTAGCAATTTCGAGGGGAGTTCACACAATTATTTTTATGCCTCCGCCACCGAAGGTGGTGCCGGAGGCATCATGTTTTCGGGTTGTCCGTCCGTACGTCCGTACGTCCGTACGTCCGTCCGTACGTCCGTCCGTCCGTACGTCCGTCCGTCCGTCCCGTTTGACCGTTATCACAATATCTCAAGAACCATTTAAGATTTAAACTTAAGACTCGGGAATAGTATTTATCACCATAGGAAGACGATCTGATTAGATTTTGGAGTACGTAGGTCAAAGGTCACAGGTCACAGAGGTCAACTTATGAAATTCCTTGTATTGAGTTTGTTAGCGCGATATCTCAAGAACCATTTGAGATTTAAACTTCAAACTTAAGGATAGTATGTATCACCATAGGAAGACGATCTGATTAGATTTTGGAGCACGTATGTCAAAGGTCAAGGGTCACAGAGGTCAACTTATGAAATTCCATACATTGAGATTGTTATCATGATATCTCAAGAACCACTGGAGATTTAAACTTCAAACTTAGTGATAGTGTGTATCACTATAGGAAAACAATCTGATTAGATTTTGGAGCACGTATGTCAAAGGTCAAGGGTCACAGAGGTCAACTTATGAAATTCCATACATTGAGATTGTTATCATGATATCTCAAGAACCACTGGAGATTTAAACTTCAAACTTAGTGATAGTGTGTATCACTATAGGAAAACAATCTGATTAGATTTTGGAGCACGTAGGTCAAAGGTCAAGGGTCACAGAGGTCAACTTATGAAATTCCATACATTGAGATTGTTATCATAATATCTCAAGAACCACTGGAGATTTAAACTTCAAACTTAATGATAGTGTGTATCACCATAGGAAGACAATCTGATTAGATTTTGGAGCACGTAGGTCAAAGGTCAAAGGCCACAGCGCACATTAAGAATGCAAAAACAGCTTGTGATCGCGTTATCTCAAGAACCGATTGATGGATTCATGCCAAAATTAGGTCATGTTTGTTACTTGCAGAGCCAATGAACTGAGTAGATTCTTGGTTCATAAGGTCAAAGGTCAAAGGTCATGGGCCCATTATGTATGCAAAAATAGCTTGTGAACGCATTCTCATTAGAACTGACAGATGGATTACTATTTAACTCAGAACATCTTGCAGAGCCAATGAACTGAGTAGATTTTATGGTCGTGAGGTCAAAGATCAAAGGGTCATATATGTATATGAGAAATTGCTTGTAATCACAATATTCTGAGAACCTGTCAATGGATTACCATTGAACGTGAATTCAATTTTTTTTTTCTGTTTTGGTTTGTAAAATTGCTCTATAACGGAGGCATCATTTTCGACTGCGCGCAGTCGAATTCCATCTAGTTGATTTTGATTTGGTTTTGTTTATTTTTCATGTTTATGTTTGCTATGACGTAACAAAAAACCTATATTTTTTACACCGTAACATGTAAAATTCAGCAATGATCATAACAAAGCATGGTTAGGTTGATATGAAAGCAAAATATGGGTCTCCATCCAGTTCATCGCTTTGTAGGCCATCATCATCAACTATCGCAATGCCATTCAATAAATCGCCGCTCTGTAATTACTGGAAATTGACCGGTTTCATTATTGAGAGACAGGTTAATTCGTTTTTATTTGCAATTGGCCTGTGGATAACTACAGACCATTACTCACAAGCGTGGAGGCAATATAAACTAGGCACGATAGGAAACAATTACGGCGCAACTGAATGATTTTTTTGGGTTCGCTGGCTTATTGATTACAATTATTACATTCCCAAACGATTTTCGTAATGCGTGGAAAATATTCTTCCCTCTCTACGTGCATGGGGAACGGATCTAGTTGTATCGTAATCGTTATGCAGTCATGCCAGAGGAAATAATAAATAAGGAATTGGAATTACCTTCATTTATTTGTATAAAGGAAATAAAGGTGTATCTAATAAGGCAGAGCCGGCCAATGTTGTTTTAGTGGTGGTTATTTTTTACCTGACTGCTAAGAAAGCATAAAGTGTTGCTGAAATTTTAAGATAGTCAGACAGAGATGTAGAAATTGTATTACTGACATCACATAATGAAATGCCAGAAAGAATTATTGGTTACCACTTGATATTCAATCAGCAAATAAAATAACAAAATCAATGAACAGCCTTCTTTTTGGATACAAATACCTTGCGACTGATCCGTACCTATTTATTTGATTTAAAAAATAAAAAAAAATTGGGGGGTGGGGCTGTGCAATTTCTGGTTTGTTTGACAATTTCGATAATTGTGCACCGGAACGCATGAAATAGAAAGTATTAATGAAGCCACAAAATATCACTCGTCTGGATAATTGATCTCATCGGTATTTAGATGTATAGTGAGGTTTTGATTAGTGAATGATCCTTCGCTTGATTCACATAATCAGATGATGCGATAACTGATTTGAATTCTGGGAAAGCTTTAGAAATTCAATTGTATTGCCGCCTCACATTATTTTAGGGTATAAATTATTTATTCAATCATAAGTCGATAGGTATTCATCTGAAAGGTAATCTCACTTGATATCTGAATTTTGAGATTTTATGATTGAAATGGTCAAATTAAACCCTGCCATGTATGTAGGTAATTGAGTGTTACTCTACCCCCCCAAATCGTAAGAATAGAGTAATTTAAAAAGATGAATTGAAAGCTTACATTCATTACATATCTTTATCAATATATTCTAATAATGAATGTTTTCATAAGTGTCTAAAAATTGATTTAAAATGTACAGTTATAATGTATCTTCATGTATTTTACATTTGTTGTGTATACATTTACCTTCTAAAAATATTCCAATCCAAAATGTGTTCAAAGTATAACTATCTTCGGTGGATAAGGACTTATGCATTTTGCTGTGGAATATTTAGCCTTGGTGCCTTGTCAAATTTCAAAGTGCCTATTTTCAAAAACACTCTGCATATCTACGGATTCGAAGGCATGTAGGTATTCACCGCGGCAATGAAAACGCCTTACTGATCCATAATGTAAACGATTACCATTGAAAGGGAATATTGCTCCTAAAAACCTTTTATGACCCTTTTCGCTTGAATAGTAACGTTGGCAACTACCATCAACCAACACCCATTTCGAAAAATGCGTATGGCACAACTGAATACCTTTCCCCAGCCATTAATATGTCTAATAGCACTTTTTGTATGACAGGTACATTGCTATGGCAACAATTTCCATCAAATTAATGGTTTCGATATCTCCCTTTCTTTCTTTATTTCTTTTTCTGTATGTATCTGTCTCTGTCTCTGTCTCTGTCTCTGTCTCTCTCTCTCTCTCTATCTCTTCCCCTCTCTCTCACACACACACACTCTCTCTCTCTCTCTCTCTCTTCCATGTATTCTTCCTTCTATATCTGCGACACACGCTTTGATGACGTAAGCACATTCTTTGGAAAAGAGTAACTTTATTTTCTATACATCTAGCGAAATGATAACTATGCTGGAATATAATGAATCAAGTGGTGATATTATTTCGTTTAGTATATCTTATTCGCTTTTAGTTTGAGCCAGAATGAAGTATCTTTTTCAGTTGTGAATGGATATCGTAGTCCCCATTATGATTGTAAAGTTATCCATGTGCCTTGCCTTTTCGAGAGTCTTTCCTTTTGATACAAACAAAATAATCACAATTCATAGAGTGAATATATTATCTTCTTTCATTATAATTCGAGGATTTAAAATTTATCATAATCCGGAAACTGGGAGTTTGTAAACATGAGAGCATAATAATGGCAAATGTGTTCTCCCTAATGATTGCTTGGTTGTATTCCCTCTGGTGATGAAAATTGGCAGCTTATACGGATAATGATGTTCTACCTCCGCTTGGTTTCTCTCGATTCTCGGTCCATTTTTTGATAAAGAATTCCCGTATCGCCACTTAATACCGCCTAGCTTGTTTCCGCCAAATTCTAAATTGCGTCATTGAATTGCGATCATTGGACCCCTAATGTCTACATCGATACATTTATTTCCACCATGACACAGTTTAGGGAAATAAAAGCATTATAATTCTGTGCCTAGCCCTGGTGCGCTGCGCCCCTCCAAGCGTCAATGCCCTAATTAGCTCAATGGCGACATTTCAAAGGGTAAGTTATTGCATCGTAGCCCAAAACTGGAAGCTTTCTGACGTTACTCTATAACGCACTTCTATTGTGCACGTTGTCTAGGGTCGAAATGCTTCCTTGCGCGGTAATAATGGAAATTTAATTACAGTCTCGTTATTTCATTATCGCGTCAATTAGAACGACCGGGTTCTGGTTTGATATTTTGTGCCGGGAATGTGACAGGTTTATTGGATAGTAAGATAAATATTTACATCAATGCAACAAGAGACTTATTTCGTACAATGATATTAGGTGATTCATGCGTTCGATAAAATAATGTGTCGTATACCATGAACAGTGGAGTGTTCTTAAACAAATTGACCATATCGATATTATTCCTGTGTTAGCTTCAATATAAACGTCGAGTCGGGGCAGGAGGGGGAGGGGGAGGGGTTGTATAAATTTAGCTTTGCTTGTGTTAAAATCTTTCAACTATCATTGTGTATCAGTTGCTTGTGACATGGTGGAACCATTTATGTTTTTCTGTTCTTCAAATCTGCTTCTACGATCATGATTGTTTATGTGTTTATGTTTAAATTTGTAATTTGGATTATGTGTTTATATTGAAAGAAATAGAACTGTGCGTCTGCTAGAGAAATTAGCTGAAAAAAAGATTATTTGCAGACATGATGAATATGGATCATCTCAATGAGAGTGTAGCCTCACCCAGTATGTTGGTTAAGAGTCATACAAGCCTTACCAAGCCTGTTAGTTTTAAACATAAATTAGCATTTTACCCCGAGCTGTTAACAAAATATACCCCGGAGTATTATTACAATGACCTGAATAATATGGTCGGCTCCTATAACGAATTGATTAGAACGCATAATGACTCGGGCTAACATTTGCATTTTACGATGGGAGACGGGTGACGACCTGAATTCGTTATTTACCTGACACCTTGCTGTAAATTAAAGTATTCGGTTAATTAAATCTCCCTGGGGGTAGTTTGAAAAAAGAAGGGGAAGAGAGGGGAGGGAGAGAGAGAGAGGGGGGAGGGGAAGGAGGGGAGGGAGAGAGAGGGGGAGAGGAGGGAGAGAGAGGGAGAGAGAAAGAGAGGGGTAGGAAAGAGAGACATACACACGCACGTACACACACACACACGCACAGGGGAGAAGGAGTGAAGGGGAGAGAGGGGGATTGGGGAGAAAGGGAGAGAAAGAGTGAGAGAGAGAGAGCGAGACAAAAATAGGGAGAGGGGGAGAGAGAGAGGGGAGGAAGAGGGGGAGGGAGAGGGGAGGGAGAGACACAGAACATCGAGTCTACGATGGAACTGTATAAATGATCTCCCAGCAAGAACATGATCGCAAAGGCTCTCAAGAAAGCATTTAGGACAGTTTCAATATCCTGTTGTATTACCTGTAGAGATCATAGTCCGATTATGTGATATACCATTGCCATGTTCACACATTTTTATAAATTAGAATTTTTATAAATATGATTAGGCCTACTTCAAAAATATAAATGTCTATGACCAACTCTTTTGTTTCTGTATTTTGATTGGCAGTTATCCCTGGAAATTACATGAAGCCTTTTCATTTGTACTTCCACAAACATGACTTAGTACACTTGTCTATTAATATTATTATGTTAACAATATTTTGTTTCTGTTTCGATTTGATTCCAGGTGCCTAGGAGACAAAAGAGCCTGTGTGAAGTAACCTGCCAAGAATCACCAAGATACCAACAGATGCAGGACGCGGAAATGTCTGGAGATCCAAAGAATACATTCATCAAGTCTTAGCTTACCGAATGAAGAGGTGTAATACCCTAACATTAAAGGTTTACATGGAGGTCATTTAGCATGTTGATGGAAATCTGATGATTCATTACGTTGTCCGTACAGAGAGTGGGGATAACAATAGCCGAACTTAAATCTATCTTCGTGTGAATTTATCTGACCTGAATCGAATAAGAAAAAAACAAATCTTTTGGTCAGACAAGCTTCACTGCTATTGTATGGCCGTTTATTATATTTCTACTATGACGACGACCTCCGCAGCGTTCTTTGCAGGTGAGTGATTGTATCACCGAAACGGCTCATGCGTCTGGGAAAGAGTCTTTACAAACAATTGGAATATTTCGATTCCCATGAATTTTAGACGGGGGTGATAAAACCAGCGGTTTATTGAACAGTGTGTAACGCGACTTCATAACACAACTTCAAAACGAGGTATGTGATGATTACGTTCTACCAATTAGAAGGTTGACGTTTGATTATGGATCGCGGAATTCATCCTAGAAAATATTGTTTAAAGCACTGTTTCCTCACCTGTATGAAACATGTCAGGGTGTGAGTTCATGTAGGGTCATCAGCTCCATTAGCACAGTCTGCTTGCGGAGGACTACTGGAAGTTATTGATTTTGTTTAGACTGTTGACGCAGAAGCAATAAGACTTCGACTTCGCAACAACTAACTGTTGGAGGCTTCACCATCAGACGTTTTCGGATTTATTCTAGATTTTTCGCGCGTGTATAGCGGGAAGTACTTAATCATTCTTGATGTTTCATACTGAGCATTAATGGTGTGGATGTACAATGTCTGAATCGTACAATGACACAGAACCGGACTACAAGCCCGAGGCCCCGTACATTATCGCTGGTATGGCGACAGAGATTCCCATAGCCATCGCAGCGACGTTCGGTAATGCCCTCGTCATATGGGCCGTCTACTACAACAAACGACTTCGGTCCGTCACCAATTACTACATCGTATCCCTGGCCATCGCAGATATGATGGTTGGGATGTTTGCCATCCCGTTCTCGCTGGCGACGAACGCAGGGCTCCCTCATAACAACTTCTACGCGTGCTTGTTTACGAACTCTTTCGTTGTGGCTCTCACGCAGAGTTCCATCTTTGGTCTACTCGCGGTGGCCCTCGACCGGTTCTTCGCCGTGACGCGTCCATTCAAGTACAGACGCGTTGCGACCTCCAAGTGCGCCATCATGATCCTGCTCGCGACCTGGGTCCTGGCCTTCATCATTGGACTAACCCCTCTATTCGGATGGAACATGGGTGAACCGGAACATGGCTACTGTATTTTTACCGAACACATAGATCTTCGCTACATGGTATACTTTAACTTCTTTGGCTTTGTTTTGCCGCCATTAGTCATGATGCTTTTTGTCTATGTGAAAATTTTCGAAGTTGTCCGTATTCAGTACTCTGCAATATCCAGAACGGTCGTAGGAACTCAGGACGACATGTCTCGGAGACGTTCGCGGCTCGCTGTAAAAGAGGGCAACGCGGCGAAGCTTCTAGCCATCGTCATTTTACTATTCGCCATTAGCTGGCTACCACTTCACATTATTAATTGTATTTCGTTGCTATGGAAACCGGTCCCGTACCCGGTCCTTCTTCCCGCCATTATCTTATCGCACGCAAACTCAGCGATGAATCCAATCTTGTATGCTTTCAGTAACCGTGAGTTCAGGAGGACGTTCCATAAGCTCATCTTCAAAGTTGTTCTATGTGGCATCATCCAGGTGCAGAACTGCGATTCCGGCGATGACTACGCGGGTATGACCGCTGGTCCCGATGGCAACGAGGTCTCGCGGTTCCAGGGTAGTGGGTACCAGACTGTGAGGAACGGTGTCCGAAGCTCCCCTCCAACAACGACTCCGTCACCAACTCCGAACTCAGTCAGGAAATCTGAGATATGTCTTCATAAAATTGAAAGAAAAAAGAACGGAAGTCCAAAGTCTAGAACTAACGGTCAGGGCAGTACTATCGATAGGTGAAAAAAGCTCTCTGCAATGAAACTTGAGTGGTGTTTGATGTCTAAAACATCAAGCCTGAAACATTATTCAAATGCGTCGATTACAACGTTTTTATATTGCGTTCGCCTGGTAATTAAGCATTATATGGTGTATATTACTACTTTGTTGGTGGGATGTACTTAAATTGTATAAGAGTATTCAAAAGAGGAGGCACGATGGCTCATTGGTACATCAGTGGTCTCGTAACCGGGAGGTCCCGGGTTCGAAACCAAGACGATGCGCAAGTGCCCTTTAGTAAGGCATTAATCCTCATTACTAAGTCTCTCAGAGAGGAATTAAAGCCGTCGGTCCCCTGGTTGCTGACTTACGAGCATGCACATGCTTTCTTAGCAGTCAGGTCAAACAAATATACAAAGCACAAAATTGTTACGAAGTACAGTTAAGTCCGTTTACATAATGAACCTTGATGTAAGAGCATCATTCCGTTGGCCAAAGCGGAAGGTAACACAAAATGTTTCTTTTGCCATTGTACGAATAGTTCATTGCGTTTGTTATGATAAGAATTGGCAAGATTCTTATAGTATTTCTTAAACGTATTGTGTTTTCGCTTTTTTTTGTTAAAGACTGAAAATACTCGTAAAATCCAAGAAAATGTTACTGAATGTTCAGCTTTACAAATGAACAATATCTTTAGGATAATTATTTACACATGTAGGTATAACTGGGATAAAATGATAACAGCTGATTATGGAAACTTAAGAAAGAAACGGTCTTTACTTGGTCCATCAGTGAAAACGAGGTCCACAATCAAAGCACATGCAGTTTTGTTCTTTCACCGTATATGATTGGTAAGGTCCAAACGACCAATGTGGTGCAGCATATATATTTCAGATGTTGTTAAAAGGTGGTTTCTGTAGAAATACAGTTCAATTACAATAAGTCTTTAAACACATTGGTGGTGAACCGTGAATGCAGAGTTCAGAAGGTTTTACCATGGACGTTGTAGGTCCATGGTTTTAACACAGTCGTTTTTTTTCAGTTCCTCTGAATGTAATATAAATGATTCGAAATTATTCGGCTACTTTAAAAGTGATTAAATAAAAAATGGAGTGAACGAAAGACTACATATATTGATAAGAAGTGAGAGCAGCAGTTTTGTAAAAAGCAGAGTGGGAGAAAATGAAATAATATAATTTTTACTTTAACCCCTATTCTCCACTGATCTTGATACACACCAGTCAAGACTGTTTCAATTTTTTTTTTGATTGTGTCGAAAATGTTAGCATCGAATATAATGGTAGATGTTACAAGCATACTAAAAATGTATTTTGGTACTGCCAGAATGCCCATATCGAATGTAATTTTAAGGTAATAATCGTTAGACCATCGCTAAATAATCTTGACCACATTGCACTGTTTCTTTGTATTCGTAGTGCATAGTTGACTGGGTAGTTGGTTGGTTGGATGAATGGATTGCTGGCAATTTAAATTTCCTTGATCGTGTGCTATAGCCAGAGAGAGAGTGCTAGAGCCAGATACGAAGGATAAATGGGCTGACTTGGAACGTACGGGTTTAAGCTTTCCTAGCTTTCAGCAGCTTATTAATATGATGGTGTCTACTTAATTCTGAAAAGGTTCAAAGATGCACAATTCCTATTTATTACGACTTATACATAAACACTGTACATGATTTAATTGAATATCTTCACCCATGAAAAGAAAACACATGTTACAGGCTCATTAGGTTATTTTGATTATCTTGAAGAGGCTTGATGTTTATTTCAGTCGTTTTAAGAATATTTGTCTTTTGGCCACTAGTTCCTTCCAAACTACAAGTTATGGACATGACGGCTGTGTTTGGTGCTATTGTGTAAACTGCAATTTTGGTTATCATTTCGAAGTGTATATTAAACGTAGTATTTTGTTCATCAATGATATCGCGCACTTCTAAGCTCATCAAAAGTATCGGCAATATTAGAAACGATGTAGCCAAATTATCAAAAGCTGTTTACTTGAAAGCTAATAGATATTACTAGAACTACAAATAATTGCGTAAAAGTATTGTGCACCACGTCCCGAGTATCTTAATAATTCTCACCTTGTATTTCGTGCTCCACTTTTATAGGGAATACAATCTTTACATCAGCTTCGAATTCATGGTATTTTACCAAATTTAATGATAAAAGCAAATTGCCGGCAAATGTTTAAGGTCTTACAAAAATGTGTATACATTGCATTGAGGAGGCCGTAGGGTAGGAGTGCTTGCTCCCCCTGTTCGTCTAATTAACTGGTTGATCCCTGTCGATACACCCTTCCAACCATCCGAAAAACTCATTTAAAGCTTCCATGGATATCAAATCGGTCCTTCAATTCCCTCCAAATTGATGGAACCATCTACGTGTGGTATGATGAACCATAAAACCACGACCCTTAACTGAGACTTTTTTCTTGTTGAAGATGCGACCAGAAATCATTGTGTTCTCCCTGACAAGTCACGGAAATTAGATTTCATCAGGGGGATTAGTTTCGCGCCGTCCCGTTCGCTAATAAAATACAAATTGAATTGGCGACAGCGGACGAAAAAAAGAAAGAAGAGAAGAGGTGAAAGTTGGAAGAGTAGATTCCCCCCCCCCCCCTCTGTTTCTGGGATCCTCCAGATGAGGTTCTAACAGCGGTTTATTGCTTTGAGGATATCAGTGTATGTTCATAGGATAAAAAGACATGAGAAGATTACTTCGATGGGGCATCTTAACTATAATTATATCAACGGTGATCTTTTTGTTGCCGAAAATTGATTTAGTTTCTAACAAATGGGTCGGTTTCAAAACTAAATTGTAAGGTAGTAGAATAAAAGGATTATACGACTATATAATTTGCCGGTTTGATTATACAAAGTATTATGGTCGTCCTGGGAATATTCGGAAAGATTTTTTTAGCATGGAAATGAAATAATTAGTTGCTACTGAAAGGGCATCATTTGGTACCTTCGTACGTGCATACAAGAATAGCTGATTAACTACACAAATGACTTGTGAAAAAATGTGTAGTTTAATCCTTTTTCACGATCTGAATACCAAACTACACTGTTTGTTCGATTTATATTGAAAAGAATGTATTTTGTAAAACAATGGACGGACTTTTGGAAATTAATCGAAATATATACGATTATGGATGAATTTCTCAAATATTCCGTTTTATGTAAATGACCATGTTCTTATATTACATGAAATATCTTACAGAGTTGGTCCTATTGAAACATTTTACAACTGAATATACAATTTACGAAATAAACGTGAAATGATCTAAGATAAAAGAAAAAAATACATCAATTTTGTTTAGTGCATTTATTTTGTTTAAAGAGAGTTATTTTGTGCTTCTAATTTTTTTCAGAAAATATAAATCGTGCAGATATAAGCACAATGATTGCAGATGTCTGTCTGAGACAGAGCATGCCCTTGGCAATGGTAAAGCTCGGTGGCGTATTGAGGGGATACTTCTGCGGGGCGGGGGAGGGGGGGGGGGGGGCTCCGGTTCTAGTATGTTGATGAAATGCATGTGAACGCGGCTATCGAAAGGGGGAATGGTATGGGAGGGGGCAAATCATCTGTTTTCCCAGTGCCTTCCAGAAAAACAGTCCCCCCCCCCCCCTCTTTCGAAAGCCGCGTTCACATACATTACATCAACATAATTGGACCTATTTTCTCTCTCTCTCTCTCTCTTTATCTATCTATTTATTTATCTACCTACCTTTTTTCTCTCACCTCTAGTCCTCTCTCTCTCCTATCTATCTATCTCTATCACTATTTACCTTCTATTCGCAGCCCGACCGGGGGGATGCCCCCAGGCCCCCTGAAGTCAAGACCTAATCTGTCTCGGTACCAGACACTTTTAATAAGAGATCGACTATCCAATTAGATTTATCCGCTTATATCTTCACGGAGTGACGATCGGATCGAGCTCAGCAAATCAATTGACCGGTGTTTCGACCTATTTCTCCTCCACCCATATCACCTGGCATCTCTCCGAACGTGTCGTCTCCATCTCTTAAAGTGACTCGGTAACATTCTCTCAGATTCTGAATCAAAATCCTGGATTTAGCTCATGCTACAATCATAATTATAAACCTTTAGGTCAATCAGGAATCCCATGACTTGTTAAAGCCGATCGCCTGTCTGATTATCGAGATATTTATGATTGGAAATTGAAATTTCATATTTCGTTTTTCGTTTTTTTTTTTAACACTACAGTCTATTGGAAAAAATGAGTATGGTGAAACCGGTCATTCAAAGATTTTTACTTTTTGAGGCACTTCATGATTATTTTAAAGGGCAATTTTTTATGGCTTCAATATTACACCATATCACAGACAGTGATAACACATAGGGCCATGTATCCCAAATTTAACATTATTAAACGATGCCTTTTAAGGTGTTAACGTCGTGAAAGTATTTAAAATTCTCTAAATGTAGGCTATACTAAGATTTAATAAAAGTCGTCTGTGTAAGATTTGAACAAATCCTTGACGTCTCAGCATTGACAAGGTGCTTTTTAGTCAAAAATAAATCGCATTACATACAATGTGCCATGGTAGAAATAACTCCAAAATGAAAGATATCATCATGGATATGAAAATAATTTTTGAGATTGTCACCATCCAGTTTCCTTGTGCTTCCGTAACATTTTGGACCGATGTTGAACTACTTTTTATTTCTCAAATATTCGACAATACCCGTCCTTTGAATTGATATAAAACTGGATTCCTGTTATGGATTCAAATAATGCAGTAACATGTACGATCAAGTTGGAAGGCTACAGGTTGGTCCTGGTGGTATCTCATTTTGACAGATAATGCAATAAAACTGAAAAAGAAGTAACGGAAGATGAAAATATCGAAGGAGTAACTTGACACGAGTAGAGATTCAGAAACACATCCGTAACGCTTTCCTGGGTAGCTTTGGACAACGTGAAAAATATACATGTATAATTATATATATATATTCTCTTCCAAACTTACAACATTGCATGAATTGTGTTTACATTATAAGAACTCATGTAACATTAATAATCTATAGGCGGTGTCAGACAGAGGTCAATTATCTACAGTCTGTCACCTGTCTGTCACCTATTATCTTGATAGCTATTTTTTAGGTAATTCATGATGGATCGGGAAATTGTGTCTGACACCGCCTTTTGTGCATCTTTGAAAGAGCATTATGATTAATAAGATATTTTCGTAATGTAACTAAATTTAATGCATACGTCTTTGTGAAGTTCCTAGATACAAACTATATCATTCACCTGTTAATACAAACAATTGTATTTCAATAGTCATAATGCGAATGGCATACATTAATTGTTGCTATGAAGGACAAATATTATGGATTGCCCTACTTAACAACACATTATATTCAGATCGTATTCTGCCTATTAAAAATGCAATTATTCTTAACAGGTGAATGAAATAATTTGTGTTGAGGCACTTTACGAAGACGTATGCAATTAGTTTGGTTACATTACACAAATGGCCCATAGCATCTAAGCCTGAGTCATTACGGTTTTTGTGCTAAACGGATAACCGTTAAAAGTATACGGGCGGTTTCGTTTAACCGTTAAATAATAATCTGAAAAAGTGAAAATACAGTATTTGTAATAGCGATGTAGCTCGGAACGCCTGATGGTCTTCAGACTGTCGCGCTGAGCATTCCGAGCCGGACTTTGGCACAAATTGGGTCATTCTGATAAACAGAGACCAGTAATAAACAACATACAAAATAGTAAGATTAAACGAGAACTTACCGTTTGAAGTTTGATCTTTATTTTATGAATATTTAGGAGGAAGTTATTACATGAGATCCCGTCGCGCATGCGCAGTCAATATTCAAAGCTACAAATGTGGTTACTCTCAGTAGTAAGGAACAGGAACTTACACTTAAGTTTGAAGTTTGGGTGGGTGAGGAGGGCATGTAATAACTTCCTCCTAAATATTCATAAAATAAAGATCAAACTTCAAACGGTAAGTTCTCGTTTAATCTTACTATTTTATTTCATATTTCGTCGTTCGAAATTACATGAGATTTTGAAGCATAGTAGCCACATTTGGAACAACCAACATGTATGGAAAGTGAACACTGATTATGCAGATTGAATTGGATGCTTCTAACCAATGACTCACCATATTTGACAGTTATTGAAGTCTGTTCATACATGTGGCAAAACATTTCACATACAAGACGTCCATATATAAGACGTCATAATGTTGCAAAAACATTGTTCGTTTCTGTATCTAGCTTATTCTAGCCATCTGGTTTCTTAATCCCAGTTCTATTAATTAGACAGCTGGTCTCTTAATGCCAGTTCTATTGAGAAGCCTCATGATGCAGTTCTTAAAGCAGTGTGCTATCTTGTAAGACTGCCTGGGTAAAGTTTCTCTTGTTTTCAAAAGGTTTCCTGTAGAACTTCCTGAACGTTTTCTCTGAAGACCATCCTGCTCGGGCTAGGATCTGGTCCATTGGAAGTGCTGCCTTGGCAGCTGCTGAAGTTGATGCTGCCCGCGTTGAATGAGCCTTATAAACGTTTGTATCCACACCTGCTCTTTGCAAGCAGGTCTTGATCCAGCGAGATAAGGTTTGAGTTGTTACTCTATTATGAGGTCTGGTGTAACTTACAAAGAACGAGTTCTCATTCCCACGAAGTAGTCCTGTGCGCTGGACATAATGTTTCACATATTTTACGATACACAATCTTCTATCAGGAGGATATGCTTCCAATTTAAACTTAAAATTGGTATTTCCTGGTTTGCTTTGCTTCAAGTGTTCATCCAAATGAAAAACCACAAAGCCCCCTTTTAGGGTCATCTTGTTAGTCTTCAATATATGCAAGGTTTGCACTCTCTGTGCCGATACAAGAGCCATTAGCATACATACTTTGAGTGTTAAATCTCTGAGGTTTAAGGAGTTTACTGGAGACAATTTTCTTAGAAAATTGAGGACTGGACTAATATTCCATATTTCTGTATATCTAGGTAAGACAGGTCTGAGTTGAAAAACACCTCTCATCAGTCTGGTTATAAGTGGGTGAGTACTCATTGTCTGATTACTGTCAACGAGAATCAGAAAAGTGGATAAAGCGCTACGAGCTGTATTGATCGCACTGTAGCTAAGGTTCCTGTCATGAAATAAACTACTAAGGAATTCTAGTACCGTTTCCACCTCGGCTTGGAGGTAACTCGTATTCCTGCTGTGGCAAAATCTTCGCCACTGTGTGATGTAAACTTGGTACTGCTTGCAGGTTGATGCTCTCCATGAAGCTGTAATGATATCCACTGTTCGTCTGCTTAGTCCCCGATTCTCAAAGTGTTGCCGCATAACCTGCAACATAGGAGGTCAATATTAGCATTAAGAGGGTGGGTGGTGTTTAACACAGGAAGGAGTAGCAAATCTTCTTGCCTCTGGATAAACAATGGCTCTCCTTCCATCATGCTAACCAACTGAGGGAACCACGCCTGAGTGGGCCAATTAGGGACCAGAAGTAACCCTCTAGCTTTATCCTCTCTGATTTTTTGCAAGCATTTGGGGATCATACAGAACGGTGGGAATGCATAGAATGCAAAAGGTTTCCAATCTAGCGTAAATGCGTCAACTGCAAAAGCCCCAGGGTCTGGGTGCCAAGTGACATATTTCTCTACTTGAGCATTTAGTCTTGAGGCGAACAGGTCTATTTCTGGTACACCAAAGTGGGAAACTATTCTATCGAACACTTGTCTGTTTAGTTTCCATTCTGTTCGATCATTAAATTTCCTGGATCTTTCATCTGCTATAGTATTGAGCCGACCAGGTACATGGGCTGCAGAGACCCAAATATTTCGAGAAATGCACCACTGCCAAATATCTCTTGACATCTTGTCACACATTGTGGACTTGCAACCTCCCATGTGATTTAAATAAGCCACTGCAGTGGTATTATCTATTCTTACCATCACATGAACGTTACGCTTATTCATGCAAAAGGATTTTATCCCCAACCCAGCGGCTAGGGTTTCCAGGTAATTTATTTCATTGTTTCTTGCCCTTTCTGCCTCAAATTCATTCCATCGACCCCCTGTTTGCTTCTGGAGGTCAGTAGCTCCCCATCCAAGGCCACTGGCATCTGTGTGCAATTCTAAGTCAGGTTTTTTCCTAACAATTGGGGAGGAGGCCATAGAAACATTGTTTATCCACCACTTTAACTCCTCTTTTGCCTCAAGGGACAACTTCATCTTTCTGTCAAAATGACCCCTGTTTTGTCTGAGGGCTGCAATTTTGTCCCTTTCCATTGATCTATAGTATAAGGGGCCATACTCAACCGCAGGGAAAGTTGCTATGACCTTCCCAATCACTCGTGCTACCATTCGTATTGATGGGAGGTACGTGCCCATTAATTCACGGCATGAATCTTTCACTTCTTGTGCCTTTGTTTGAGGCAATTTAACAATCATACTCTCAGTGTTAAGAATGAAGCCAAGAAAGGTTAGTTCACGTGTTGGGATGAGCACTGATTTTTTAGTGTGAATGAGGAATCCTAATTCTGAGAGGATCTTGGTTGTTGCACTCACACTCTCTTTAAGCTTTTCTTTTGTCTCACCAATGATTATGGTGTCGTCCAAATATCCTATGACTGTATGACCTGCTTTTCGCAGTTCGGCAAAGACTGGCTTCAGCAATTTTGTGAACAGTCTGGGGGCTGTGCTGAGCCCATTAGGTAAGGCTGCAAATTGCCAGCGCTCACCCTGCCACATGAACCTCAAGTATTTTCTACTATTTGGGTCTACTGGAATGGAGTAATAAGCATCTTGGAGGTCGATTGATGCAAGATAACAGTGCGGAGAAATCAAGTGCTTGGCAGTGTGGATGTTATCCATCTTAAAGTGTTGTACGTTCAGACTTTGATTAAGCTCTGATAAGTCTAAAATCATACGAGTACCCCCATCTTTCTTGGGTCTCGTGAAGATGTTTGAGAGGAATTCTCCCTCTTCAAATGAGCAAGGTTCTATTACGTTTTTTGCTTGTAGAGCCAAGATTTCTTTAGTAATCTGATTTATTTCTAAAGGGCTCTTTTTGTAACCATAGAGGGGCTTATTTCTTGAGGGAACCCCTTTCGAATAATCAAATTCGATCTCATAGCCTCGCACTGCTGATAGCAGAAATAGATCTGACGTTAAATCACGCCATCTACGATAGAAATATATCAATCGACCTCCAACAGGCACATTTGAGATGCATTCTTGTTGTAATGTACATGAAGTAGAAGGAGCATTAATCTTAACATTCTCAAAATATTTGTATGTGCTACTTACCTCTTTGGGTAATGGTGTAGCTATTTCCTCCTTGCGGCCTGTGGCCGCTGGAAGGATTGGGTTTGTTTCCCCATGCTCATCGTCTGGGTGTGAGGCGGAGCTCTGTAAGGTCTGCCTCGTTGGGTTCGCTGGCCTAAAAAAGGCCTGTTGTAGTTCCCACTTGCGGGCCTGCTACTTGTAAAAGTTTGTGATGTGCCGGTGGCACGGTTCCATCCTTGTCTGCGGTATTGAAAAGTGCTGGACGCTTGCGTCCTGTACGGATGGTACTGGGGGCGGGGTGTACGTTGTCCACGCACCACGCCAGATGCAGCTTTTTGTTGTTCTGTAAGATCTTTGACTCTCTTTGTTAAGTCATCGCCAAATAAGTACTGACTCACTGGTGTGGCAGGTTTGCATAGATGTGAGTACTTGGCATTTAAGTCTGGCTTAATCTGATCTTTGCGTAAGCAGTTGATTTCAAAGTTTGTGTTACACAGCAATGCCAATGCATCCTGTTGTGTCTCTGATAGGCTATCGGGGGACAGAGTTTGAATAAAAGCTGTGAGTCCCCTTGTCAAGGGCTTTTGGATTCTTTGCAGTTTCAAATCACGGCTTCTTGTTTGCGAGGATAGGTTTTCCCATATTGCTGCATTCACTTTGGGGCAACACAGTGGAGTACAATTGCTTGGAGGAGGGTATTTCCCTCCAGCTTCCTCCAACACATTTTCCTCTAGCTGGTTGGACATGAGGTACATGGCAGACTTTGCTAAATCATTGTGGATCGCGCCACCTACCCCAGTGGGGATAGCAAATTTCTGAGCCAGGGCAGGAACTTTGTCCATATTCTCCTGGTCTAAACCTGGTGCAACAGTTTCGTTGACATCACCCTCATCCATGCTGCCAATGTCATATGAATTAGGGCATTGGCCCATGTTTCCAGTGTCAATATGCTCAAAATCATCATCATGTTCAACTTCAAGAAATCTCACGTTCGCCGCAGCTGTACATGCTGTCGGCGGTGAATCCCCGGTGGGGCGAGTTGCAGATTGACAAGGCAAAAAATCCACCATTCTCTCCATTAAGGATTCCAATTTGTCAAGTCTTCCTCGTAAATCCGTGAAGTCCTCCTTTTCTTCAGGCTTTTTGCCCTTCTTTTTAGGCCCAGAGTTCTTAGACTCATTCGGGGCAGGCTTTGCCAAGACACTTTTGCGTTTCGTATCGGAGGATTTCACTGCCGCTGAGCGCTTTGGCTCAGGCTTCGTAGAGGTGCCCGCGGCGGTTTCGCCCGGGGAAGTTCCGGCTTTAGCCGTGCTCAGCGTTCCGCTGGTTTTCTGCTTGGTGCTGCCGTTGCTGCTTGACGGAGACGCCATCGTGTCCGTGGAAATCGGAGCAAAACTTCGATATATGATATAAAAACAGCACAGATTCTCAAAAGTCTTCAAAAAACATGAAAAAGGAGAGTTTCTCTCCCTAATGTTGTATTTTTTCGAAACCGCTGGTCCGAAAAAACGCCGAAAATTAGGTATTTTGACTGCTGAGGGAAAGTTACTTTCCCGGTAAAAATTCAATTGCGCGGCGAATTGACTGCGCATGCGCGACGGGATCTCATGTAATTTCGAACGACGAAATATGAAATAAAATATCTTATTATTCCTCATCTGAATCTGATATCATGATTAACCTTGCAAAGTTACGCGCGCTGTGAAGATAGCTTGATCTGTAACGTGTTTATATATGCCTTTGCAATGCGATGTTTGCATGTGGTCAGGGAGAGAGCTCCCTTCATGCAGGGACATGTCTAGCATGTCCCTGCTGCATGTATCATTGCCATATGAAATTATGTGGAAGTGTGTAACACTCACTACCAAGACACACCCTGCAATGAGCTGATCCAAGTTAGTGACCAATCAGGAAGGTTCTCTAGCTATGTGGGTGGAGTTTGATACCAGCATAAATTACAGGTTGGTGACCGCACGTGCTTGCACACAGTTCAGTGGGAGTCAAGAAGCCATGTGCTCTCCATCTGTGTGTATGTACATGTACAGTGTATTGGGCGCCGATGTTTGAGGTTTGTGTGTACGATGTTTGAGGTTTGTGTGTACGTGTGTGTGTATGAAAGAGAGCTGCATGGACCAGGCAGGAACATGAGAGAGTGAAGAATTAAGACAAGTGAGACTAGCTAGATAGAAAGGGTGGCTGTGTGTGATCAAAAACTTAAATTACTCACAATGTCCAAGACTTTGTTGATTGATATTTCTAAAACTTCAATTATTATTGTTATCATTATTTTTGTATTTTATTTATATATGAACATTATTTTAGGGGGGCGAGTCGGCAAGGGATTGATATTAATATTGAGAGAGAGAGAGAGAGAGAGACTCGGGGAGAAGGGATGTGAGAGGAACTGACCATCGAATGTGTAAACATTTAGAACTTTGCTTGTCTGAGAGTGCAGTAATAAGAAAAGGTACATGAACACATTGCAGAGAGAAGGGAATAGAGAGGGTGAGAAAATAGGGAGGAGGGCATGGTTGTTTTATTGTTTACAAATTCATTCATGGAGATTACTGCTGCCAGAAAGCTGGCGCGCAGCGGACAGGGTGTAACATTACACTGCGGTTTCTTTGATTATCTTTATCATCGGCTATTTACGGAAGCGTTAAAGTGCCATTCTACTTGACGACATGACGAGATATTCCATCTTGTCAAGTTGACTTAATATTCATATCATGTCGACATGTAAAAATATTTAACTTACCATGTCGACTTATCAACTTTATTAGTCGACATGGCGAAATAAATTATCTTGCCAAGTCGACTTCAGAAAAAGTTCATGTTGTCATGGCGACATAAGTTATCTTACCAAGTCGACTTCTAAAAAAATACATGTCGTCATGGCGACATATATTATCTTACCAAGTCGACTACCCAAAAAGTAATGTCGACATGGCGAAATAAATTATCTTGCCAAGTCGACTTCACAAAAAGTTCATGTCGTCATGGCGACATGTATTATCTTGCCAAGTCGACTTCACAAAAAAGTTCATCTCGTAATAGCGACATAAATTATCTCACCAAGTCGACTTCCCAAAAAGTATATGTTGTCATGGCGAGATATGTAGTGTGACGACTATTTCATGCAGCGCGCGTATGACGGGCGGATCGTGCCATATAGATGACAACTATACAACTACACATCCATCGAATGGATGTAAGGTTTTAACTAATCAGAACGCAGGAAACTGTACAACTATACAAATATACAACTATACGACTATGACGGGAGATCCAATATTATTTAGTACTAGTAGGCCTATAAGATCAATTTTTATTTTTATTTATTCCATCATTGCATTGCTATGTTCAGCATTCAATGGCTTTAGAGGCATAAGTGTCGGCTAAATTCAGACATTCTCGCCGCCATGGCTGTATAGTTTCCTGCATTATGATTGGTTAAAACCGTACAGCCATAAAACTATACAGACATTCTCGCCGCCATGGCTGTATAGTTTCCTGCATTGTGATTGGTTAAGACCGTACAGCCATAGAGCTGAATGGATGTATGGTTGTTCGCAATTATGGCATTTCGGCCCGCAAACGTAACAACCGTACATGCGTTCTATAGCTGTATGGTTGCATAGTTGTATAGTTGTATAGTTGTACAGTTTCCTGCGTTCTGATTGGTTAAAACCTTACATCCATTCGATGGATGTATAGTTGTATAGTAAGTCATCTTTATGGCACGATCCGCCCGTCATACGCGCGCTGCATGAAATAGTCGTCACACTACATATCTCGCCATGACGACATATACTTTTTGGGAAGTCGACTTGGTGAAATAATTTATGTCGCTATTACGAGATGAACTTTTTTGTGAAGTCGACTTGGCAAGATAATACATGTCGCCATGACGACATGAACTTTGTGTGAAGTCGACTTGGCAAGATAATTTATTTCGCCATGACGACATGTATTTTTTTAGAAGTCGACTTGGTAAGATAACTTATGTCGCCATGACAACATGAAATTTTTCTGAAGTCGACTTGGCAAGATAATTTATTTCGCCATGTCGACTAATAAAAGTTGATAAGTCGACATGGTAGGTTAAATATCTTTACATGTCGACATGATATGGATATTAAGTCGACTTGACAAGATGAAATATCTCGTCATGTCGTCAAGTAGAATGGCACTTTAACGCTTCCGTAGCTATTAGCACATTCCAAAATGTATGCAAATAACGGTTAAACGGAGCAAGAAATGCTAAACGGTTTTGATGAATGCGGTCGGATAACCGTCGGTTAAACGGATTGACTCGGGCCTAATAGCATCATTACTCTGTTTGTCCATCTCCTAAAGTCCTAACATTCGTTCTCTCCCCCCTTCTTTCTCTCTCTCTCTCTCTCTCCCTCCCTCTTTCTCAACCTCTCTCTCTCTCCCCCTCTCTCTCTCTCGCTCTCTTTCTCTTTGTCGCTCCCCATCTCCTCTCCAGCTATCTATCTCTCTCTCCTGTCGATCTGTGACTCTCTTCCATCTCTAGTTTGTACGTCGTCTTCCCATTCTCTATAAAACACGATCCATTTTCCTGCCTCATGACTGTATTTTGGCATTCAACATTCAACATACTCGAGCTATCATGACTATGAAGTATCCAATTAATCTCTATCGAGACACAAAGAGCACGCATCACTCGCGCTCTTTGCGATTAAAGAAGGCTTAACGTTTAATTCCCTAATTGCCGTTGGGGCAACAAGATGGATGAGCCTTCTTTATTTATCAACTGTGTTATTCTCTTTCAAGCGCCGACTTTCACCCAGCTCTTCTTCTTTCTTTTCCATTTAATACTACATGTTTATGAATTCATGTGGCAAAAAAGAACACACTAGAATTGGGTGTTAGCTGAATTGCGTTATTATCAAACTCGTGGAGGCAATTGGTCCGTACGCCTTGATTTCAAATTAAAAAAATTAGCGCCGTTCATTTTGAAGTCCCGCTTTCGAAAGATGTGACTGTCAAGTGGCGCGTTAAAGACCGCTGCAGTTCTTGACGCAGTCCAACGCCAGCCAAATGACGCCTCGTGTGCAACTATAGCATAATATTGAGAAACTTCTCCAGTGCTGAACGCTAGACAATTCTCGCCCTGAGCGCACACGGCCACGATCCCTTATTTTGGGTCGGGACTTTGGTTTGTCACTCATCTCGTCCCTCGGGGACAACCGCGAGCATCTCTCTCATCTCATCTCCAGCTGACTCTTCGGCTCAAAGAATGTCTCGCAAGTGCTCTAGTTTACCAGTGAATAACGATGAGAGGAATAGGAAGGAAGGAAGGAAGGAGAGAAGGAAGGAAAGAATTAGGCCAAACATGCCGGACCGTATTTGATCACGCACATGGGGGTACAAACCACGTTAACACAGATTTGCAGGATTTTGTCGAGGGAAATTCGGTCCTGCCTAAAACAAAGAGATTCTACTTCTTGTCGAGGCAAAATGTCAATGATTTTACGTCAGAATTATGAGAATGGTCGCTGAGGATGTGGCTACTCCCACGCCACCCCCCCCCCCCAAATGAAAAGGGTTAAAAGTATCACTTTTTCTCGAATATAATATGTTAAGAGACACCTCAATCAATCACAAAACTTATTACCCTTAAAAAAAAATGAGCAGTGTTGGTTTATAAGGTATTCTTGTTCGGCTCGTCAGATGTTTACACCTCCGGAGAACATACAGCGACCCATTCGTTCCAGAGGGCCTGCAGAGTGCCCCTTTTTTGGCCTGCCTAATGGAATCATTAGGAGCGGTGGCATTTCTAAGCAGTCGTTTAGATACAGAGAGACGAATAGAGGACATATTCTCCCCACTGAATTGTTTAATAAATATGGAGGGGGGGGGGGGGGGGGGGGGGGGGGCTTGAAGAGAAAAAGGGAGAAGAAGAAGATAACATGACAAGAAGATGACATTATTCCGTTCGACATCCCCTCCAGTCGACGCCCTTGTTTTCACGCATTACATCCACCTACTAATTATAATGATATCATTGCCCAATAAATTGCTAAATTCACGTTACGCCTTTCCGCCTACGCCAGTGCCGCGTTCATTTGGACCAAGTTGTCGATGGACAAAATTTGTGTCGGCAGCACGCTTTCGTATATGTCACCTAAAAATTGGCGTCGTGTTGAAACATAATCTGAAATAGGTTCTGCGTGGAAATAAACCCTCTCCCCTAGAATACTGTTTTATAACTCGTATATGTCCCTTTTATAAACTTAAACAAAAAAGATATGGTGATATTTGGCGTATATAAGCATTATACCATAACAATAACGCGTGTGAAATCCTGCAGTATTTGAATGGAAACTGTAAACTGTTGGTTCCAAAAAGCGGCGCCAAGCGTAACACTTACACCATCATGTACGCTTCTATTTTCCAGTAAATCGCTCTCATCGGCGAAATGAGTCTTTAATAAGTCTCAAGTATTTGGTAAAATTATCTTTATTACAGATTTATTGAGTTGTTACAGATCACAAGTGTTAACATTTTAGCCCTCAACCAAAAAATATATTAGACTACCGCCTTCCAATTGTCGAGTTTCAGAGGGAATTCTTTATTTGAAAAGTATAGTTCTTTCACATAATACAGTTGTATTTAGGCCCGATGTCTTGATACAGTTTATATTTTGCAAAGAGATACAAAACCTTTGAAATCCCATCTCTGAATGAAAAGTAGGTCACGTGCAGCTGTGACCCCAGAAATTGTATCTTTAGCAGGTTGTCGTTATGTATTCATGCGGTGATAACGTTCGATTTAAGATGTTTTTAGGGAACTTAAGATGTCTTCAGGTCAAGGCCACAATGGAAACACGTAGATGTACATTTCTTGACACCGTTTGTCTCCAATAATTGTACGTCCTCCTCTCTCTCTCTCTCTCCCTCTCTCTCTCTCTCCCTTCTTCCCCGTTTCTTTCTCTCTCTCTCTTTATCTCTCTCTCTCTCTCTCTTTCTCTTCCCCTCCCTCTACCTCTCCCCTTCTTCCGAAAAATAGGTCATCGAAGGAAGTGTTATATGTTTTTGTTGCATAAATTCGATTCAGCCGTACGTATTTCCGCTTTAGCAGGCAATAAATAAAACCATTTGCTTTCATAAATCGAGGAAATAAAAAATAAAAATTTCATACATATAAACCGAATGGTTGACATGGTTGAGAATAGTTATTCAGACTGATTTTTATTGAGAATCACGAGTGTTACATGTCGCGCTTGATGTCCAGATTCATGATCAGACAAAGCGTTTTGAGTGGACGTGGTTAAACACGGAAAGGATCCATGACACAGTATTTAAGCTTCAGGGCTGGAAAAAGACAAGACGACAAAAACGATGTCAGCGACTGACATTTTTCCCAACGGTGGTCAAACTGATTGATTACGTGTTAAAAAAACAACGATTGATTTCCGAATTTATATTGGCAAGTTTTTATCGTGATATGTCACAAATAATTCCATCCGTTTCCTTCACTTAATTAAATGCGAATGCATCGTACGCAATCGTATTTGTCCTGTTAGTTTATTGCATCAACTCTCTATTTCTTCCCAATATGGTTGGTAATTAAATAAATACTCCGAAGATTTAAGATGAATCATACATGAAAGAACTCCACGTATCTCTTTTTAGCAAACATTTCCTCACAAAATGATCGCAATGACCTTTTTAGAAATAAACTCAAGACCACTTTCGGTACCCTACTCTCCCCTATAGAAATCGTACTCGCATTACTTACTGTCTTTGTACTGGTTGCAGAATTCAAACGGTTACGCACAAGGCTATTGCAATTTCTTTGCATGTTTTATTTGAAAGTATTTATAGGGTTGTGTTTTATTTTATGTGAAGGCTATCAATGGGTTGTTTTGTGAATGGGGTTTCGTATGAAGGAGTTTCCTGGCTCGGTTTCGAAGCTTGAGGGGCCGCACTCAAAGACAACATGGCGACCATATTCAAGGTTCGACTGGCAGCGGTAACAAATCCATCGATTACCTGGTCAACAAAGGAACTACATTTCCCGAATGTATATTTAGAAATTCTCTTATATCCATCATAATGAATGTGAGAGGAACAAAATGTATCGTTTTACGCAAACATTTTTTTCCACAACCTGAATATGAAGACGGTTCATGCACCACACGATTTACGTAGGAACGGGGACTTACATGAAGAAATTCGAAGACACCGTACTATGGCTCGGGGCTGGCAAAGACAACATGACGGCCATGTTGAAGGGACCGACTGACAGTCTGCCCTGAAGGTGACCTTGTTGATTGATTACTTGGTCAAAAATGAGGACACGAATGAGATGACACCCTAAGCTGATTTTTCGGTGAAGTTGAACCCATCTTTTGACAAGAGATTATTTTCCCTCCAGGTATACATTTGATATCTATATTAAATCGACCGATTTGTATTGGGGGATAATCTTGTAAGAGGTAAATTTCCCGCTTAATGTTTTGGAAAATCTGAGGAGACATTTTCGTTGACATTTAGTTTTATAAAACTGACTACTTGTGGGGACATGATGAAGAAACAATAAAGATATCATGTTAAATTCTACTGAAATATATTGTGGAGCAAGATTGAGAAAAGTTTTTTTAGAAAAGGAGACGCATAATCCTTCAGTTGAACTGAGTTTGACACTGAGTAAAATAATGAATATTTAAAAAGAAAAATCCGAGTTATTAAAATTCATGAATTATTCCGATTCCTATGAATTCAAAGTGAACACAGCATGCATAAATGGGCCAAATGGATTGCTATTTCCCTATATATCGGTTTATATTCTTCACAATTATACACTCCTCCAGACCATATCAAAAATAAAAATCTTCATCCCCAATCCAAGCAATTACCGTTTCAGAAAAGCTTTTCTAGGGATTTGCCATGTAATTTCGTTACTTACAATAAACGTCGATCATTACATTTCCCCAGGGACAAGTAATTTGAACATTTAGGAATGAATAACTAATGCATTTGATTTACACCAGATATGAAGAGAGGCGGAAAATCTAGGTCGGTTAATGGACCTCATCATCATAATTTCATATCATAACATTATATTTGGATGAATACAATCCAATCTAATCTCATAAAAAAAACCTCGGACTGAGCTCCGTGATGTCAAAACGTGGCTTATTTGGTAACAGTCATGGATTCAGTGGTCGGTGAAAACCATAAATTTGAAGGAACTGACTTGATTGTTATGTGCAAAGGCGCAGCTACGAGTGAACGGGGGCTCATGCCCTCCATCCCCTTTCTACTTTATGAATAGTGGTTAAATTAAAAAAAGAAAACCGACAGAAAAATGAAGGAAACAACATTGATTAAAAAGAAAAAGAGAACAATTAAATAGATTGGTGAATGAAAGGAGAGGTAGAAGGCAACTCAAAGGAAAACACCACAACCCCTTCCCACACTCCTTCTCAGTCGCCGGACTGTTCTTTCTTATAACCATCCACGTAGTCCGCACCCCCCATCCCCCCCCCCCCTCTCAAAAGGTGACCCGCTACACCAGTGTTTGTAGCGGACCCATACATTACAAGGAGTTGACTTGATTACCAAGTGTTTTAACCTAGCCGTCTTCTCAGCCAAAGAACCAGCGCATGTATTAAAGTAGCCACACGAAGAATCAAAAGTGTTTTGAATTGATGCAAAACTCATATCATTGCGAAGGGGAAGCCTTGCCGATCAAATACAACAACTCTTCTCTTCAAAATATGTTTGGGGCCTGCAGTAATCAACTCTCAAAAATGTAAGTTTTGAGATCCAGATTTTCTGCCTTCAGCGGTCTTTTGTAGAGCGTCAATATTTGTGACGTCACATACGGGACACGGCTGGCTAGCTGCATACTGCTACATGGCACTGAGCTGTTCGCCCAGTGTGTGACGTCACAATTCAGAGCTCGCTACGCTTGTGTGTTTGACTTACGTTCAGGGGCGTTCGGGGTCTAAGGAGGGTCTTGACAAATTGCATTTTACGCCTTTCCATGATATCTATATGATTTCTCAGCAAATTGTTCGTGTTTTTCAAGAGAAAATCTTTCCATCCATATGTAATTTGTTCTAATTATGAGTTGTTAGTGAATTTTTCTTTGTGTAACTCCTTTAAGACTCCCCTGCTTCTTCCACATCTACACAAGATCGTGAGCAATTACAATTTTTTGGTAACAGCCGCGGCGCCACAATCTAAACGCGTAAAGGCTGTCTTTGTGTTGCCTATCTGACATTACCAATCCTTCTCACATTACTTCTGCCTGGAAGCATCTTTTATTCTTTGTTTATGCTGTAATGTTTAATATCAATTTAAGAAACATTAAAGGACTAAAAATCGATATCTGCCTGACTGAAGTCAGCGAACATATTTTTGGGGTCAGATGTCACAACTGTTTTGGTAACAAGAACACCTTATATTGGACAATGACCCGACTTGATTGCCAGGGGGGTGTTTCACAAAGACCCAAAGTCGAACTTAACTCTAAGTTGGATTTAAACATTATGGAGAGCCATTTGTAACCTTAAAATTAATATATTAAAAAGCAAAAACTCAAGTATTTTAGACTTTTCATAAATTCCACGTCAAGAACATGAAATCTCCTTGATAATATATAATATGAATGATTTGAATCAACATTTTATGCCTTTTAAAATAACTTTTACAAAGTATTTACAAAGACGCTAACAGCTTTCCATAACTGTTAAGTCCAACTTAGAGTTAAGTTTGACTTAGGATCTTTGTGAAACACCACCAGTACATAAAACTGCCTACGCCCTTTCCACATCTACTGAAGATCGTGATCCACGGTAGTATCAGCTGGCGCCAAAAAATAAACACGTGATCTAACTTTTAACCGAAGTCACTATATTCTTAAAGATTGTCCTAAATAAAGATTATTAGTGTTGCCGATGTGACAAAGCATCAGTACTTTGGGTTTTTCCTTGTGCAAGTATATATTCAACTTTGGATCAATTTTTATATAAGTTTATCCGTTTTAATTCGTACCATTTTGCCGGACACACAATGCGTTATCACATGCTTAACTTTGTTCTATTTGGTCAGATATACACTATACCAATGAAGAAGAAAAAAGTTGTCAAATTGTAGACAATGTAAATCTCGTGAACATGGCAAAACAGGAAGATTCCAACTGTATCGATGCATGCTCAAGAGGTCGTATCATTTTCTGCCCAGATTTTCGTCATCCAAAATGCTCTTTCAATCATCGTTCTGAAGATCATCATTGATAACATAGGTCACATCTATCCATCATGGTACCAGGGATGAATGGATAATTTCCCCCTCTCCCCCCCCCCCCCCCTCCCTCTCACAATCTCCTGATTAATGACTGAAAGGGGACGTTATCACTAGTCGTTAATCTCATGTATACTGCGCCAAATGTGAAGTAGCCAATAAATCAAACCGACTCGCATGTTTTGCCGACCAGGGGAAGACGAACGGTCGGATAATTAAATACTGACCCTCTCCAGTGAAGTTTTAGTATATATTTGCGTGTTTTCTAAACACACTTGTAATGGTAGTAAGATACTGTTTTATGAGTAATAAATCGAGACAAGGGTACTTTAAATGTAAAGAATCATTGATTTATAATTATGAAGTACTTACAAATTTGATTTAGATACATGTACGTTGAAAAGGCGGGACACGCTTTCTTCAGATTTGTTAAATGGTAATTGTTTTCCCCCTCTCTGTCTTTGTCTCTCTCTCCCTCTCATTTCCCCATTAATTTCAAATTCGACAGCTATTCACACCATTCACCCCATTATGTTACTATCCCAAATCTTAAACAGGGCGCTGGCACGAACAGTTTCACCTATTTCTTTAAAAAAAAATGTATGCATAAATCTCGTGTTGCCTTCTAATCCCCGTTTCTCTTTACATTCATATATGATTTCCACGTAGATTTATTCCTCCACGAGTATCAAACTATGAAGTAGTTGCCCCTTAAGGCCCGGTCACACAGCCCTTTCACGGGCGTATCGCGGCCGAATCACGGCCAAAAATTTCTGCCCGTGAAGCAGACGCTGTTGGACGCTTTGAGGTCGCGATAAAGACGCGATACAGCCGTACTTTACCCGTCGTTACACGCGGTAAGAAATTCACACGCGGTTGGCCGCGCGAAAAAGTTTTGGGCTGCCCAAAAATTTAGACCGCGGGTAATCGCGGGCGGTACACGTGGTACACACGCGGTAAAGACGCGGTACAGACGCGGAACGAACGTGCTAGGACGTGCTACGGCCGCGGTTAAGACGTGGTTACACGCGGTAGGACGCGAAATTTTAGCGGGTAATCGCGGGTGGAGCACGGTCATAGCACGTTTGTTCCGCGTCTGTACATAACACGTGCATTAGCGTGTGTACCGCGTGTAAGCACGGAGCGGTTATGATTTCTACAGCCCGGTTCGGCTGCTTTATTATACCCGTGGTAGGCCGCGGTACCGCCGCGCTTCAACCGCGATAAGGACGCGGAACAGTCGCCGGCGTCTGTTCCGCGGGCATACCACGGGTAAACCGCGGGTAAGCCAATTTTGCACATTTTCCACCACGGGCAACCGCGGGCAAAAAAAAAATCGCGAAATTCTACCCGCGATACAGACGCGAAAGGCTGTGTGACCGGGCCTTAAAATACAAATGTACATGAATGTACGTTTACAACCAATGTGTTAGTCCCTCCTTATTATGAGGATCGTGCAATGCTTCGGGTCGTCATGTTGGAAAATGATCATTTTATCTAAACCACAATTTATTTTGTAGGCTAGAAATAATATCAACGTCGTTTACAAAAATGAATTCCTTAAAGTTCTGCATGATTATACAACCAATTTTGTCTCGCAAGTTATTCCTTCTACGTTTACATGGTTCTTTCAATGTTATGCACGCAGGGTTAAGTGATTGTGCTTATGGTCATTGAACCCTAGATAATTCCGAACCTTAAGAAAACCCAGAACATAAAAATTATAATTATTTGATCAAACAATTATATTCGTGATTATTAGACTATTGGTGCGCAGGTCGATCCAACGATATATCGCCGCAATCACGGCGTTTGAATAACCTAATTTATTGTGTTAACAACAGTTCGTGTTTTTTCAATATTTGCTGTACCCTTCCCTATTTGTAACTAGACTTTGGTGTCACCTAGTTTCAATGCCCTTATGATCTTAATTGGTAAAAAAATATTGTTAAGCATAACAACCCAGGGCGTCGATGTTAGGTGAGAAGTTTTTCCATTCATGGCGTATGAATAATTTGAACTTGATCCCAGGGCCTTCGGGCGGTTATGCATTTTTAATTTCGTTGTACCTCAACAGTATTTATTGCACGTATGAAATACCCGCCAAAACTCGAGAGGGGTAACCGGGGTGGTTGACCGGGTGCATGCATGGGGTACAGAGGCATAGCGTGAATCCGAGGAGTACTAGTTTCTCGGCTTGGGGGGGGGGGGGGGTCGGTCTTTATTGGTAAAGGAAATGAAAATTAACAAGGCCACTAATTAGAGGGATAGGGGGGGGGTAGATGGATGGTGCGGGAGAAGTCATGGCATCTTATTTTATATCTTTTCTCTATCTTTTCCGTCTATCCCTCTCGTTTTTCTGTCCCCTGCTCTCTTTTTTTCGCCATTCGATGGGAGGGACACCTCCACCTAATGCACCCTCCATCGCTACGCCGCTGATAGGCTAAATCAAAAATCATCAGGGCGAGATTCTAGGTCGCGTGTCAGCACCTTCGGCCAAAGAGATGGATTACAAAATCAATGTTTGCTTGTCATAGGGGCTACATGACACACAAGAACCGTCATCTTTTTTGTTTTCATTTCTCGAAGGAGCAAACATTAAAGAAATAATGTTTTAATAAAGTATGAATGCTCTCAAAACAATGAGATAGTTAAGAAGGAAATGGTTTATTCATGTGCCTTGTTTATGGATTGAGATTGAATCATTAACGTCAAAACAATTTGAAGCGAAACTTGAAAGAAATAAGGGTTGAATTGAGATGGATCTTGAAAGAAAAGAAAAACGAAAGGGCTCGTGGATAGCTACCGGGATATGAAACGGGAGGAGAACAGAGATGAAGATGGAAAGGGAGCTGGAAAGAGAGATAAATAAAGAGAAGAAGAGAGAGAGAAAGAGAGAGAGAAAGAGAGAGAGAGAGAATCTGTGAGAGAGATCACTAGAGAAAGGGAGTGAAAGATAAATGAAAAAGGGATGATAACACGGAGTATGGCAAATGGTAAAAATAAAAAGAATCGAGAGGAGCAATGGGGAGGGAAAAGGCAAAGCAGATTATAATGAAGCATTATCGTAACTGTAACAAAACAAAAGCAAAAACAACAAAAATGAAACGAAGACACTTGGATAAATCTTCACATGGACAGCACATTCAAAAGAACCACTAGCACAGTGAAGGGGGCTTGAAATGAGACATACAGTATTGTAAGAGAGATAGAGAGAAGAGAGAAGAGGCAAGACGAAGAATGAAGAAAATGCCGTTAGAGAATACTTGATTTGGGCGTAAAATTCGTTGGAGTCTCAAGTAAAGAGACAATGCAAACGAACGAAGTTGCAAGTGTGATGGACACTGCTGCCATTAATGTCATTCCTATACCCTTGAGACCAATTCTGTCAGCTGACTTCTGGATGACCTCTGGTTGACGTGCCTGCATTAAACATTTAATTGTCTCTTTCTTTATCTTTATTTCTTTCTTCCTTGCTTTTAATTATTCTTTTTTGAGTAATACACACAAAACAAGTGGATTTCCCAATTTCCTTTAAAATACGACTTAATTTACATAAAATAATATCATGCTTATTGTCTTGTATAGAAAATGCGCTTATTACGTATCGACATTTGTTATTGTATGATTACAGATAAGTTTCATTTTCTATGATAACTATGTTGTAAATGTCATTTGATATTAATTTCACGTAATCAATATTTGTTATTGTTTTTATTGAGTTTTAGAAATAAAGTTCTTTGAATCGAATTTCATGTTGACGGGTTAATATTGTTTAGACATTGACCAAAGAAGTAACACTAATAACACTACCGGGAAAGTGAGGCTAAAAGAGACATACGAACAAATATTCGAGGCTGAGAGTTACCACCTATTAAGCACCCCGAGTCCCCCTCCCCCTCTCACCCTCCCCTCTCACCCTCCCCTCCCTCCCTACACACATGCATAATGTATAGAAAAACACTGAATGATACAATGAATGATGCCCGTTTAGTTACTGGTTTTAGTTCCCTACACACATGCATAATGTATAGAAAAACACTGAATGATACAATGAATGATGCCCGTTTAGTTACTGGTTTGCTTAAGGAAACAGAATTAATTAGTCGATATACATTATGATGAACTTTGTGATACGGTTATGCTGGCAGTTTTAAGTTACAAACATATTAGCACAGTCATGACAGTTGTTCGAAATAATTTCTGTTAAAAAACACACGAATTCGCAACGAAACATCAACCCTACACGTCATTTTCAACATACGGGACTGTTATAAGGAAATGTCAGCAACCTTTGGGCGATACGTTTCATTTCTCGAATCAGTGTTTGTTCTGTATAAATTACCAGCACGACACTTATACCGCAATCACAACTCATCAGTTTCTGGCCCTGGAGTGCATTCTTTGATGCCTTGAATAATGCCTCGAGTATTAAAAGCAAAGGGTTGTCCCAAACCCTGGGCCGAGTGAGTTATGAGAAAGCTGATTCCGGATTGATTTAAAATTCAAAGAGAAATATGACGACGCCGTTTCGCAACGCATAAGACAGTTATGCCTCCGTCAAACCGCCAAACCGACTCCAGGGGGGTGTTTCACAAAACTTGTCATCCGTGACAGATGACATTTTGTGTTATAAGCTAGTGAAATCTTTGCTTCTGATTGGTCATCAGCAGATTTGTCACTGATTTTTGTCATTTTTCATTGAAAAAAAAGGCTTTGTGAAACGGACCCCTGAACGACTCAAAACTGTCCGATTCCTGGCCATGGGCTAATGTAAACTTCTCCATTGTGTGGTTCGGCCTGTTGTAGGTTTGGTGTCGGTTAGACTAGGGTATCAAACTTGATTTCACAATTTGTGTGCACAGGGATTCGAACCAAGGGACTATCAGCCGATGACTTATTTACTACAACTAAACCACGACTTCCCGAACTGTCATCAATACCCCCTTTCACTTGACATATAGTTGTATCCGAGTTACACTTCTTTGTCATTTCGTTTCTTTCTTAGAGTAGCTTTCCCCGAAAGGCACTCGTCGATTGATTCTTCTTATTTCGCCTGTTTGCGTGATCAGCTAGCAGCCGGTCCCAACCTCGATTGTTAACATCACGACCAAGGCTACTCTCCCCATATCCTATTGGGACAGCTAGCCTTATAAATCATAGTGCGTTCACTTCAACTTTTCAAGAAAGGTTATTGGTGTATCTGCATTCAGCTAGATTTAAAGTGCCCAAGTTGCTGTATCAATGTTTCCAAAGTCTGGGCAGCGATTAAAGTGCATGCATTCAAACTTTCAACACAATTCATGAATATTATGTTTTGTTTCGCTTTGTGAAAGAAGTTTGTGGGGATCTGAGATCCTGCGTATAATACCGTAAATGTATAATCCAGTGATGAAAACAGAAGTACACTTACAGACAAAAGTAAGGGGGAAATTATCCCGGACGTCTACCACAGGGACAACTAAACCTAATGCAATACCTCCTTCGAGTAAATACCCCTAGATAACTACATTACTCCCTGGAATAATCATCCCCGGAAAATTACCCAAAGGCATTAAAGCGTTCCTTTTAAACTCGACATTCAACAATTCCTGACAACTTATTTTATTGTCTATAAGCGACCGTTTCTGTATTGTTCATGTTAAACGCAGCCTACGTAAAAACGTTGGTCACAAGTCATGATTGAAGAATGTTAACGCATCTCTTCCCCGAAACTGCAGGATTAGCGCCTTCTGCAAATAAACCCGTCACAGCGACTCCACATCATGATCCTTCCCCTTGTAGACAGAGTGTCTTTCCCAACGAACTCAAACCTTCGATGGTCCTTCCTCACAAATAGGAAAATAGGGATGCTCGTGCTCTGTGGCTGAGGACTCCAATTTGGGTATATTTGGAGAAGAGGTTGCGTGTTTATAACAAAGACTGGTGAAGCTAATGCAAGGATGAAGCAGACTGGTTCGTGTGCTGATAGACCTGTGCATTGTATACCATTACACTGCCATAACTGCTGCACAAGCGAATGTTTTTGTGAGTGGGTGTGAGGTATGAGATAAGCTCACCAGGTATCTATTTTCCATTTAGAGATAAAGCTTTCTGATAACAAAGATCAGTTTCTCAATTTACGCTTACTTCTGAAGAAAGAAATTGAGATGGATTGCTCTTGCTCTTTACGTAAATACCTTAAACGTTAAAATATTTACTATTGACGACTTGCATGTATATATACAATTTTCATAATTATTATGTAAACAAAAATTATGTAAATAATTTGATTAACGTTTAGATGACAAGAGAATCACAATAATAAACGTAATAATATAACATAATATGAATATAGATATATCCTGGACATTGTTTGTGTTTTAGTCTTGTAATGCAAACATATTTAGTTACAGGAAAAAAAGAAAAAAAACTACTTGGAAGCAAATTTGGGCTGTATATAAAGTCAACTCGATACAGGTTTTACGAGATGTGCAATACTGTGTGGCTGAATTGCTTCGCCATTGTGATCCTAAGTTCACATCTAACTGAGATGTTGGTACAAATCTTGATTGATTGATTGATTGAATATTCAAGGTATGGTAAATAATGTGCGCGGGCAGGCAGTACATTTTAGATGTGAAACATCACTTCAGCATATTAAAGCTCATCATCTTTGGTATTAAAAAAAAAAATGTGTTAAGGGTTCATTTGTTGATGTGAGGTCAGGGGTCTGTGTGATAGGACAGAAAGTACAACTGTCTGTCCATAATGATGTGTTAAGTTGAACAGTTATACTTATCAGAAGTCCTACAAAAATAACATTTATTGACCTCTCCGTCTTTCGAAAATGATGATTTTCATAATAATAGTAATAATAATAAGAGTGATAATAATAATATTATAATTAATGATGATGTTGATGATTATGATGATTATAATGATAATAACAATATATAGCGCTTAATACATCGACAATGTCTCTAAGATCTTTACAGATAAATCATTGACCCGGTCGCGTTATTTTTTTATGCGGCACAGATTGGGGCATGGCGCGTGTTAAACCTATGGGAAGTACGTTCTTTCCCTTCTGAATAGTGTCTGCACGTACGTGAGACTAGTCATGTTCGCTAGCGCATTTATAGCGCTGCGAAGAAGTTTGTATATCCATCGCGAACTATGTGTTTAGATAACATTCCTCTTCGTTTAAGTTAGTTAAGTTTTATTGACTAATTATTGTGATGTTCTCCTTATTGACGTGCTGCCTTCTCTTCAGATTTCCAATTTGATTTTAATTGTTGATGTAATGATTTTCCATGCGGTAGTGGATTACATGTAACAATATTAAAAACAGACCTCTACTACTTATACTGTCTAGTACGCACACGACCAGTATTAGTCTGTAAATCAAGACCCCTTTAAAAAAAAAGCCCCAATCTGTGCCGCATAAAAAAATAACGCGACCCGGTCATTGGACTCAGGCTTCCCTGCACACAATGTACGCACATTCTCACTTCTTAGGGAACATTCCAAATGCTGAGCAAACTAATTTGACTTAAGCGTCCTACCGGGTACCCGTAGGGTAGGAAATGCAGATTAATCTCTAGCCAAAGGACGTTAGTGCCAATAATACCTAATAACCATTCTAGTCTACCATTTTGGGTTCTATTTGATGAGATGCTACACCCATGCGCTGGAACCTCATGGGTTGTACGACAAAATATGTTCCAGAGTATATTGCTCCGAGGTCACCCTATACTAACGAAATTCTGAATTTTACCTCTGGACCAAACACTGTATCTAGTCCTCATCCTGACAGCAAATCTAAACTTAATATAACACCTATTCCTAACCCAAGTCATAACTCTAGACCTTTGGGGAAATAAAGAATGGAGCCATTATCGTAAGGGCAAAAGCCGCGTCAACGCCTCGTGACATGCATAGGGCGGCAGTCATTATGAAGCTTAGTACACTATGTGGAACATCATCTCTTTGAAATAATTACATGATGTAACCCTGAAGACTTTCCCAATAACCATTAATGTCAAACATACTTTAATACCTGTTAGCGATAAAGAACAGATAAATAGAAACGAAACTGACTGTAGTAACCTTATATTACTTGGAACACTTAATTATAAACATGTTTTTAGACATTATAGGTCACCTGCTCTTCATTAATTTCCGCTGCCTAAGATGTAAAGTGCACTTCGTGATGTTGCAGTGAGGGCTTCAATTACCAAGGGCATTGGAGTCCGTCCCTCCTCAGTCATCACAATAACGGTCACGCGCCCAGAGGTTCTAGAGGTTCATTGAAAGGTAGATAAGATGTGGTCGAACATGGGCAACCAATGGACCTGAAGAGTTTTATCTTAACCCTTTGACTACTGAATTCATTTACTGCCAAAGGGCTCTGTACATGGACCACCCGATTTCAGTAGGAAATGGGTTAATAGAAATGGATTATCAGAAGGGTGGGGTCAAATGTTTTCTCGACATCATTTTGTCCTCCCTGGAACGTGATTTCGCGAATCCTGCCTGCATCGGGAGCCGAGCCGTGTGTCTCAGCTGGGTAAGGGCAACCAATATCTAATAATGGAATCTGATAAATGGTATTGCCATTTTCACAAAACTTAGAATGGGAGACACGAACTAGTTGCGTGAACCTGTAGACTGCGACGTGCCTGACATCATCACATCAACTAGGAGACGCTGTCATACTTTATTGGGAAGTTATTTTCCATTTGGTTAAAAAACTAACACATATGTCCAACGTCATAACAATGGGAAAGTGTGATAGATCAGAATACAAGGCAGTGATGTTATTGCCGATTACCAGAAACGGAAACACTGAATTATTTTGCAGCATTTTCTCTCTCTCTAGTGTTCCTTCCTTATTGTTTGTCCGTCTCTCTGTATGTGTTTCTGTCTCAATCTGTTTCACCTCCTCTCTCTTTAAAATGAAATATTTTTGCTCCTTCTTACTCACTGCTCCTACATTAATTTTTTCCTTATTTCATCCACTGCCATAATTTGTTATAATCCATCTCTGTTTCTCGGACTGTCTGTCTGTCTCTATCCATCTCTCGTTGTCTCTCTCTCTCTCTCTCTCTCTTTCTCTTTCTTACATTTCTAGTTGTCTCAAAAGTTGTTTCTCCCTGTCGGTATTTTATGTCTTCTGTCTTAATCTCTCTTACGGCCTCCCTCTCAATCTCTACCCGTCTTCATTCTCTGTCTCTCTGGATGTTTCTCCTCATCCTTCGTTTCTCTCTATCGGCCATCTTGTCCGCAACCTTCTCCAGCCTAGGCCCATCCCATGGAGAGCGCATCTTTGACAAGCAATTAAATCTGACAGGTGTGCTTATCGTCTGCATCTTAGCTGCAGTGAGTCTCACATTAACCGTTCTTCATTATCCCGCCAAAAAGCTTGACGAGAAGCCAGGATCAATAATTAAAGAAACCAAGTAGCATGGAGGGCCACTCCAGGATGTATGAGCTTAATGTAATATATATAGAAATATTTCATATCTATTTCATATAATCAGTATTCTCCCAAGACCCTCACCTAGATAAGTAGAGGTGTGAAGATGTTGTAATCAATTGAACTGGATTTACGGCATTCAAAACGTCAAAGACAATCATGATTATTTAATGCCAAAGAAAATTGATGGTACGTGAAGCATGCGGTGTATAGAGAGAATGATGAGGGAACATTGAATGAGAGGCAGAGAGACAGAGAGGGGGTGGGAGAGAGAGAGAGAGAGAGAGAATGCGATTGCAAAGTCAAACGAAAATTTGATAACATCAGAGGTACATGAAAAGCAAGTTATGTTTTTTCTTCCACTATTAAGAGGAATAAGATTATTCATTGGCTACATAACCATTGAGTTTTTTTTTTTAAAGATTTGAATAAAGAATATTTCAAACTTTCCTGAGCAGAGATGAGATGGAAAATAGCAATGGATTCTTGACTCGACGAAAAGCGTAATCTGGAAGGCTAGGGTGTATAGGTAGATGGTTATCTTAGAAACAGTGCCTAGGACATGTAATGAAAGAATGGATTGACAAGTCTCAAAACGTCTCACGACAAAGGAAGTGAGGGAGGATACAGAGAGTGAGAGAAATACATATATATAGAGAGAGAGATATTTAGAAAGAGATAAAGATATTTAGATAGAAAGGAAGAGGGGAGAGTAGGGGCAGAAAGAGAGATAAAGAGAAGGAGTGTGTGTGTGAGAGAGAGAAAGAGAGAGAGAGAGAGAGAGAGAGAGAGGGGGGTAGAGAGAGAGAGAGACGGAATAAAACAGAATTTATTTAAATTTATTTAAAAAAAGAGAAGGTCAAAACAGCAGCATTAGAATATTCAACGGATAAAGAAGACACTATAATGAAAGTCAAATAAAAATACATAGTAACTAATGTTTATGTATATAAGTATGGTTTAAACTATATTTTCACGTACTAAACTTAGGAAGACGCATCACAAGTACTATTTTAGCAATACATAACAATAAAGATAGTGCACAATCTTTATTTTTGACATCGACGATCTCGTTTTGAAATCAGGGAATACAGGGCGCAGTTTAGTGGTGTCATGATCAAAATAACACGTTGTCTATTCGAATTTCAAACTTCCTACGAATACAAGTCTGTTTTGCAAGTGTACAATAAAAAATTTAAGGCTTGCTTTGTTTTGTAACTTATGGATACCTTTTACCTTTGTTTTAAGCCTTCTTTGTTGTTTCTGGGGAAAAATGTCGATTTAGTATAGATTAGCCTAATAAAGTCGGTTTAGCCAAATCTTTGGGTGTCTACCCCCTTCTCCAGTCTGAAAATAATAATACATCACGTACCACCATATTAATGCACCTTGGAATAGTTTACTAGATAGATGGCATTTGATTATTATCATTATTATTATTATTCTCTGTCTCCCTGTCGTCTTTTCCTTCTCTGCCCGTTTCTGTCTATGTCTGTCTGTCTCTCTGTCTGTCTGTATCTCTCTCTCTCTCTCTCTCTCTCTCTGTCTGTATCTCTCTCTCTCTCTCTCTCTCTCTCTCTCTCTATGTCACACACTATATACCTTCCTCAATGGTGCTGCTACAAGTACACAGAACAACCTCGAGCAACCCTTCGACCTCAAGACTGCAGTAACCAAACTTTCAATGGATTTGCACTGACCCGGGGTTCCGCTACGAATAGACAGCAAATAGTACAGACAAAGTGCGAATACCGCCTGGCGGGTTTTTATGTCACTCGGTCGACACATTCTCGGAGTAAGCAATACAAGGAGAACTCTTTGAAGTGGTGTGAGAAATGGTAACAGTCTTTTTCTTCAGGCTCAGATGGTGATTGTACCCTTAAACAAAGTACACTCTGCCTTGAACCTACCCTAAATCTTCTTGATAGTTCGTAATTGTCCCTTGGAAAAGTTTAAGTGTCGGGCCTAGTTTTAGCATAGCCCGAATACTTTAACAACATCGTTCCCTTTACTTGTGTGTGTCAATAATAGGTTTAGACTAAGAAAATTGTGTTTAAAATGACAACCGACATCTTTAAATATCCTATCCCATAATCTATGTACTATGTTGTCCTTATCTCCACCAACTTCAGTATGCAATACGAATAATAAAGTAATTGAAAGTAAGGATCGTGGGAGAAGAGGACTCTGTCAAGAACGATTTTTTTTAGTGAAAGACATGATTGTAGTCAACGAAAGATGTTAAAGATGACGTAGCTGACTGAGGCTGTCTGGAAAGCTTTCATTGAGTCATCTCTAGTAATTGATAAAGCCATATTTCGAGCTATCAAATCTTGAGGATAAAGCGGGAATTTCCTGAAAAAAAATCGGGTCGCTTTGTGGCTTTCACATTCATGTCAGCTCCGAATGATTTGGATAAGTGGAGGCGGCCACCCTTCCCGTCCGCATCCCGGTATCTTCATTGGTACTCCTGGTGACATAACAGACGATGCCGAAAGGAGAGATAACCTTTCTGCCTTGAGGCAATCCTCTTTTCGATGAATCCTTCCATGGACACTTGATTTGAGAAGAGAGAGATTGCAACTCTCTCTCTCTCTCTCTCTCTCTGACTTCTCTTCTCCGCCATTGACGACAAGTGCCTTCGAGACACCATTTCCGTCATGCCGTAACATTCAGCTTCGCACACCAGTTGCGCCACTGCACGCGGAGTGCAAATACGGGCCGTGAACATAATATTGTGTAACTGTAAAGAGATTTACCTGCTGTACACGAAGCGTTATTTTGAGTGCGTCATTGCGTGCGCTAATCAAACCTGTCAGGCAATTAGTCCATTCATCCGTTATACAAAGCATTGTTTGCACTGTTCATTTGCATTCGTTTTGTCCGACGTAGGTTCACATTGTGCGTCAAAGAACGTACCGGTCGCTGACGCAAACTTACGTCAGGCAAATAACGCCTCGTGTACAAAGGGCAATATTGGAACTATCAAATCGGTCTTCGCAGAAACGTTTTTGGATCCGAGAAAATCAGTGCCGAAGGCTTATTAGTATAAATCGGTGAGTAATGTTGATATCTAGTGCCTTTCGTACATGAACCAATTTCATTTTTAAAATCTATCTGTGATTTTTGACCTGGGCCCTGTTTCATAACACAATTTTATCAACAATAAGTTATAAGCTACTGAAATCATGGCATTCGATTGGCTGAGAGCAAATTCGTCATAGAAATTTAGCATTTAAAATAAATTGATAACAAGTTTGATGAAACAGGGTTTAGGCCTGAGCTTGTATGCTGTTGGAGCACCTGGTAACCCAAATTGCAGTGTCTGTTGTGGCTACCTGCTTTGGTAGACGAGATATATTGCGGTGTATATTCTTAATCTTTATTGTCAGACATTCGGCTGGCTCACTTTAATGAAGTCTTGTCCCCCCTCTCCGTTGCATGCTCAACATTACGCAAGAGATGTTGAGTGTCGGTGCGATATATCCTTGAATATTATTCATAGCGATATACCTGTAGAAGAGGTTTTATAAATAGCTAGTTGCCCTAGGCAGAATGTTATGGGATCTTTTGTATAAGCGTGACAGTGAAGTTTTGAAGTTCATTTACGTCGTGAGAAATGTATGTCATTCGAGGTGTGTCGTTGATAATTTGCTGCTTTAGATTTTAAGTTGATTTCTTCTCCTTTTTTCCTCCCCCCTCATTTTTTTGTATTACTGGTAGTTCAAACTTAACTGAAAGGGCCGTTGTGCAATATCTTCCCTTAGAGCATTCACTAAAATGTTATGTCACTTATTCAAATCGTTGTTGCAAAGAGGAAAGATGGGATTTTTTTGTCAGCGTCATGTTGGTGGCATGTTAAGGAAAACACCCCTCCCCCTTAAAACCACACATCATGCAAGAGGAGTGCTGCAAAGAGAAGGAGACAGATGGACAAAATAAAGTGCTTGTTGACGAAAGAAACAATTGTTGTGGAAATGGAAAATTACCAGCAAGAGAAGAAGTAAGACTGATTAAATTATTGATCAATATGGTTTAACTCATTTATGAAGGAAACATGAAACGATCCTGCTGGGAGCTTGAGTGATTGTTCAGCATCTAGAGTTGCAAACAACAATGAACCACGAGAGTTTGCATAGCACCTGAAATGTTTTGCTTTTGTATATTTTAGAATATTAAGAAATAAAGTTGTGAAAATATTTTAGTCTTTATAGCTGCAAACAACAATGAACCATAAAAGTTCGAATAGCACATTAAGTCTTTTACTTTCTTAATATTTCAAGATACTAAGAATATAATTGTAAAAATATTTCAAAGAATGAATTTAAAATATAAAATATCACGGTTCGTCATCTTGAAGAGCCTAGGGTTGAAAGGCTAACTAGCCTTTGCTACATTTAGCATTGCAAATATAATGAAGATATATCAGTTTTATTGCGTTGTTAAGCCTCTATAGTTGCAAACAACAATGAACCATGCCAGGTCGCATAGCACCTTAAGTGTTTTGCTTTCTTTATATTTCAAGAAATTAAGAGTATATTTTAAAAATATTTCAAATTATGATTTTGTTTTTATTAAGATTATGTAAGATTTATTGCGTTGGATCCAGCAATAAAGATTGTAAGAATAACAAAACTAAAACAAAATTAAGGATACTTTTGATACTCTTTGAATTTTCAAGATACCGATTAAACAATTTAAAAACAAATGTAATAGAATGTATAAAAAAAAATCAGTCTACAAAAGGTAAGAGATTTCATTCATCAATGATATTAACAGCTAAAGGGCCTTCACTGAATTTGAAAGCACGTGAAATTACGCACTGGTAAACACATCAATAAGGAATATTATTTCTTGAAATATAATTGGTTACGCATTGGCAGTAATCTCGTCTAACAAAATTCAGTTTTAAAGAGAAGGTTGAGTTCTGGGGAGAGGTGAAAATTATTTGGGAGCGTTTTCATTGTTATTATGAAAGTGTGGAAGAACATCAGAGAAAAAATGTTCCCTGAAAAGCATGTCTCTGCAAATGCCTTTCTATTCTAAATATGACGTGTAAGAGCATAACAATGAGGACCTCGTTTTACATGTTTATGTAGTCCCATATACATTTCTATGTGTACAATGCTTGTTACTTTTACCAAGACTGTGCCAAATTTCTTATTATTTTCATGATTCCAGAACCTTGCAGTACACACCAATACTTATATGCTATATGACCAACTCCTTCTGATCGATTCCACACCGTTTCTTTCACAATGCAATCGCATGAACAGAACTCAACTTTATCTTTAAGAATGACTAGCGCGAATAACATGCATGTCAGACTACAGTTTGGATGGTAAGCAAACGAACATAGATAACAGGAAGCGGAAAGATGTCTCACCAATGGATTATAATCTCATCGCCAAAGAATATATGTATGACAAACAATCATATCCAAAATAGAGTTCGATTGAGGGGCTGATATATAAACAGTGAAAGAAAAAGGGGAGAGTGCCGGAATGTTCCGAGAGATGCCGGCAAATTGCCACCCCGGGTACCAACGCCGATAGTGCTTACGCGAGATGCAGGGGGACGTTCACATGTGGACCATTCACGTGTATATCCTAGATGTTAATAAAACTAACTGAGGCACTGCACGTTGAAACAATACTACACTAGAAGGCATTGGCGAGAAGTGCGCTCGTCCCGTGTCGCTTTTGGCGTTCGTGGGGGAGAGCATCGACGCCATGTTGGAATGGAACTGGGACAGACGAGAGAGGGTAATGTTTGCACATGTAGCATTAATGGGATCGGAGACATTGATAGTCAACTTCAAGAACTTTTAGAGAGGGGTAGCAGAATCAAAGCTGCGTTCTTTGTTTGCGGGTTCTGTTTGCTATCGCCAATTGGAAATCATGTTCGCGGTTGGTGTATCATGCGAATCCATAATCTCATTTGAGCGTATGATTAACATGTGAGAACATTATAAAGAATTGGGTAGATGATGCAAATCAGCCTCTAAGAAATCGGTAGTTTTCCAATAACAATTTTGTCTGGGACATCCCAGTAGGCCGACAGCCGACTAGACTGAAGGTCGATCATGAATCCTTAGAAAAGTTTCCAGAAAGGTTTACAAACAGACAGGTCGGTCTGACTCGTGGGCTGCATTCATCTTAATTTTTGATGGTGTTCGTATTAAGAATTGGAAAAAAATTAGTTACATCTTGACCTTAAGCATGTTCCGATTGTAGCGCTGTATTGTGTGAAGAATTGTTTGAATCTTCTTTTAAAGTTGCCAAAGAATACATTTGGCAATTGTGTTTTGGTTTTGCTATTTTGATACGCATTATATGCACTTGTTGAGTATGGGCCTCTGAAGGGTTTGGTCGGTACCCGGCCACTGAAACACATGGCGATGGAGACGTCCAGAGGGAAACGACAATCGAGTCAAGAACTTTGAACAATAACATGTTTTTGATTTATACCTTTCAACATGAAATTCGAGAATGATGTTTGGGGGTATAAATCAGTACAATTTGAGTGGTATCAATGTTTAGGGAGAAACAAGAAGACTCAAAATGCAAATCCGCTACTGGGTCTATTATGGATTTAAAAAAAAAAAACTCTTTCTTGTGCTTGCATGCGATTGGATATATTGAGCCAGATAATCGACGGAGAAAATGGGAATTGGTTCGGTTGCAGTAGGGGTTGTAGTGTTTTTTGTCCCGGTCTCTTCCCCTTTTTTGCTATTTATTGGGAGGGGTCAAAACCACTGTACCTCCATAAAGCTTCGCCACTGATTCAGGTTAGGATGATTTATATAAGGCAGGAGATAGATAACAGGGATTATCGAAGAAAACAAAAACTATGTCAGGTTTCTCTTGAGATAGGTGAAAGGGTTTAATGATTCAGCATCTCATCTTGAAAGAGCCGAATGGATTAAATGATTGAACATTGAGGTAAGATAACATTAATGGATACGTCAGGAATCCTCGCGAGAAAAGACGTGCTTTGGAGGAAGAGGCGAAAAGTAATTTGATTCTTTTACAAGGATTTCGGTTAATGTTAGAGCAACGAAACAAAGCAGCATTTCGATGCTGATATTGCCAGACTGCAAGTGACTTTTTTTTTCCTTCTTGAAATCGCTGTTACATAGAGTGAATCGGCGGTGTTCTGTGATTAGTTTAAGACTAAAACTACGTTTAGGATAAGGTTAGGCTCCTTTCCCTATTTGAAAAATCCTAGACTAGCCATGCAAGCGTTGTATATATTCAAACAAACATTCTCTTTCTATAATACGTGAGCAGCATTAATGAATTAATGATTCATAACGCACTTTAGTTCAATTTCCTCAATTTTCTCAATATCCATATATTGAAACATGTGTCGCTGTTCCATATATTCTCAATTTGTAAGTAGTCCGAAAAGAGATGTATCTCGTTTAAGTATAAAATGTAATGTACAATAATCGTAACATGAGTATATCATGTTGTAATGGCGTAATAAGACAAAATGCCAGCCACATAATGGAGACGTAAGAAGATCATCAACTAGTCGTTTGGGCTATAAGAACATGATACAAGATAAGTTTCTTGCACTGTAGATGCATGAGCGCAAAATATTGACTACGCCATCATTGCAGTGCCTAAATGCGTTTACAAAATGCCTTCTAGATTTAGAATCCTGCGTGCTCATGATACTTGAAGCCTGTAATGTAGTCGCGGTGGGTGAATACTATATACTTAATGGTCTGTCTGATTGTCATCGAAGCATTAGTCATACCAAGCTTCACCAATACCCTCTTTATATCGTTTCAACGTCTCGTCTTTCAAAGCCTGAGAAAAGGAATACATTATTAAAGCCCCACTGCACTACTTATATCTACTTCCGCCCTCTATATAGCAAACAATGCCTAATCGGTGACCATTGGTCCCCCATAATCCCCTTTTTCTTATGTTAATTGAGAGCTGATTTGATGAGATAATCACCTGCTAGTGACCATGCAGGGAGGTCTAATCGCTCCTGGCCAAACTAGTGCAGTGGGGCTTTAATTGTTATATCTTCATATTTCAGTCAATTTCTGACCAATAGAAGAGGACACTGGATGCCGAAAAATTTCATTTTAAGAGTCCGATTGTCTTCATGATTATGTTGATCAAGAACAAAGATTACATTAAAGTGCAATCCTTAGACAACGCTCCTAGTGTAGACAGCCTTCAATATCCGTTGGTCACGGGTGAAATAGGACTACGTCATAGATTGGCGCAGTGTTTGACGCATCAGCGAAACAAACTGCCACGAAATATTTGACTAACAAAATGACTAGCGCAGGGCATAACATAATCGAATGATGCCTCGAAAGCATCGGATAGTGAACTAGCAAGCACATTGCACACAGTGCCTCATTTTGACGGGCGTACGGACTGCGTCAGCGACTGGTACGGCCGTTGACTCGTCAGATCATCCATGGTGAGATTGCACACTGTGTTGAATTACTAGCGTAAGGGCTCACTGCTTGCCTTGACTAGCTTAACAACCAAGATCATGACGCATTTGAAATGCCGCTTCGTGTGCAACGAGCCGTTCTTAATGTACACTTATAACTTCTTACCCCCCTAAGAACAATATAGATATAGGCCCCTATATTAAAAAAATATAAAAAATCATCCTTGCCCTCAAATGCGTGTTTTATGTCAAGCAGATTCGTTGTTCACTGGCCTTGTGTTTAAATATATTTCTAAGAAAAGGAAAATATAAGTTTATTTCAAGCGAGGTTTGGGAATTATTCGAGTAGTGATTTCAACTGTTGACCGCATATTTGACCTAATTGCACCTCGTCCTCTACTCCATTGAGACGTCAAATGGCTGTCAAGAACTAAAAGGCCATTTTATAACCGTTACCCTTATTTCTATAGATAGATCCTTTAAAGAGGTGTTGGCCATCGGAGTTTACCTTTCAAGCTCACATGGGAACTGTTTGACCCACATTATAACAGGGTTTTTTTTAAAGCCACACTGTCCTACTTGTAGCTACTTGCTCCCTCTATATAGAAAACAATGCCTAATCGGTGACCACTGGTCCCCCATGATCTGCTTTTATTATGTTAATTGAGAGATGAGTTGATGAGATAACCACCTGTCCAGTGACCTTGCATGTTGGTCTAATCCATCCTATAAACTAGTACAGATAAGCTTTAATGGAGTGTCCCTGGAAGTGGGGTGGGGGTGGGATAGGGATGTGACCCCCTATTCAAGATTTCAGTTTGCAAATTTGAGTCTTGCGGATAAACTATTCGACTTCTGTCGGTAATTTGATAATAATTTTGATTGGTCCAAAACCCCTCCCCTCATAGATTCAATAATTCATTTCCATTGTCAATAACAAATAATACAAAGATATATAGGCTACAATAAACATTTGCAATATTCGAAAATGAAAAAAGGGAACCAAAAAAGGGCAAATGGCCTTGTGGAGGCATATTTCCCCGAACAGTAGTTCGATAGGAGATTTACTTATACAAACAAAACTAAAAAAGACACATATAATGACAGTGGCATCGATCATGGCAAGTAGTACAAATGGAAGTAGTCAGGAAGAAAAAAATCATTAATTTGAAAACAGTTATGGGTAACGTTGTGTAATATAATTATTGGTACAAGAATCATTGATATATAAGATATGGATCCTCGCAGTGTAAATAAAAATTTCCGCCCCCCCCCCTTCCCGCTTTAACAAAAACAAATAGTTACATCATGCTGTTGCTTCTCGTTACGCCCCCGATAGTAAATATTTACGGCTTTCACGTCCTTTTTTCTGACGATAGTGTCGTTGTGAAACCGTTTTGCTAACAAGTTTGGCGAAAACGTGGCGAAATGTACGAAGAGGCTGGAGTATCCAGATCAAATTTCAGAAAGAGATTTAGAAAACTGTTGGCCAACCCAACGTCCCCTTCTAACAACACACTTCCCTCTTGCAGAATTTGTTTGGGCTTTTCGACGTGGTCTAAAACCATCAAGGCGTGGCCCTGAAAAAAGAGCAGGATTTTTTGACGGTATTGCTGAAATGGTTATATATCAGCAAGCACATGCATCCCTAAGATGTTTGCCTAAGCGTAAAATGGAGTTGTCATAGAATAATCTATATCTTTCTCCAAACATGAAAGCACTCTTCTCCGAGTCAGACATCTTACGATCGATACGGTACAGTCCTTTTACCTCAATATTTTTGGTGTAATCTGCCCTTGATTTTAAACATAGAAGGAAGAACGCTCACTCTCTCTCGTTGACGGGTAAATAATGGTTGGGCTATGTAAACAATACTGACTCTCACGTCACGTGAAGGTCATCCGGGTCTTTACAGGTACGTCCTCACTGCCTGTAAATCCACAAAGAACGATGGCCATACACATTGATGCGTGTAATGCTCGGTGGCGGTGCACACGAGGCGTCATTTTGTTGACGTAAGACTACGTCACGAACAAGTGTGTTTTTGACGCACGATGTGAGAGTGATAAAGCACAAAGGATGAATACATTACAGTGCTTGAATATTGTTTTCCATGTGACTGACGTATGGGCTAGCCCTTTTAAAGCCCAACTGCACTACTTATAGCTACTTGCGCCCTCTATATATCAAACGACTCTCACGTCACGTGAAGGTCATCCGGGTCTTTACAGGTACGTCCTCACTGCCTGTAAATCCACAAAGAACGATGGCCATACACATTGATGCGTGTAATGCTCGGTGGCGGTGCACACGAGGCGTCATTTTGTTGACGTAAGACTACGTCACGAACAAGTGTGTTTTTGACGCACGATGTGAGAGTGATAAAGCACAAAGGATGAATACATTACAGTGCTTGAATATTGTTTTCCATGTGACTGACGTATGGGCTAGCCCTTTTAAAGCCCAACTGCACTACTTATAGCTACTTGCGCCCTCTATATATCAAACAATGCCTAATCGGTGACCATTGGTCCCCTATGGTCCCCTTTTTCTTATGTTTATTGAGAGCTGATTTGATTAGATAACGACCTGTCAGTGATCATGCAGGGAGGTCTAACCCCCCTGCTATAAGTAGTGCAGTGGGGCATTAAGTCTTGATTAGCGCAGACAATGACGCAATAGTAAGGATGCATCGTCTGCAACGGGCGTAAAGTTAACTGACGGAATGGGGCACAATATGGCTACCCACGCTAACAAGACATTATTATCAAAAAGCAAAATTTCTTTAAAGCATCTACATTAAAGTGTAGGCTACATTGATGGAAAATGTTGACATTTGGTCTTTTTTAATGAGTCTGTTTGTTTGCTCGTCTACACATCCATGTTCATATAGATCGAACCGACATGAGGGAAAATGACATAAGTATATGCCAAGAAAAGACCACAAAAACAACACTTTCCCTCCCCTTGTTCGAATGTGTGTCGCTGTACTATATTGTAAAAATAAAGTTGGTGCTCTGGCTATTTTTGTTTCAATCAGAGTTTTAGCATTCTTCTTGCGTGGCTGTCCCAAAAGCAGCGAGGTTAAGAAAAGTAGGACATGTATCTAAATTATTTATCACCTTTGGTGCCTGCTGTGGGTCGGCTGTGTTAATTATTCACGTAGCAGACGACAGCCCTGAATCCAGTTGGGGAAACCCGATGAATTTGTAAGCCGGTTAATGTAACCATGACGATAATTGGAATGACAAGAATTTACGCCTGAACGCGCTGAAAGTGCAAAATGTAATCTGTATCCCTTTTGTTTATATTGTAGATTGTCTAGTTCCGCTTTGCAATTTGTTTCATTACTGTCTGTTTGTGTTTGCACTTTATAAAGGAAAACGATTTTTTTTTATTTTTTTTTCGTTCACATCTCGTTTTTTAACCGAAATGTCTCGAATAAGAATGGCGATGATATTTTTTTATGGCGGGATTTTGTTTATAGAGATTTCGATGTTTTTTAAAGATAATATATGCTTCTAAATTATTTCAAATTAGATGTCAATAAAGTCGAGCCAGTTGCTCCTGTAAATGTTGTCGGCATATTAACCCTTCGGCCCCTTCCCCTACAAACAAAATTCCCAACCGAAGTACGACGCAGATCGAGGAGACATGTGCAATCATCGAATCACACAAAATGGGGGGGGGGGGGGGGGGAGCAAAGAGACATTAAAGGGGAGATGATTGGAAGTGTAAAAATAAAAACGATCCAATTTATCTCTTGATTAGTTATTCCGCACATCATTTACCCTTTAAGGCTGTTTCCCCCTCCCCATATTGCTCATGATACCTATACGTCCCCAGTCAAGACTCGCGCTACGTCATTAGACATAGTGATTAGCTTTTGATGAATCCATTTGCACATTGAGAACAACTGGAGCAACTCAAATGCTGCATAAGAGGGTTACATTCGAACGAAGTATGAATTATACCACTTCACGACTATGATTTCCAAATAATTCATGTTCTCTTCCTCGGGGTACGAGATTGAATGTCAAATCACACCTTTATTTTGTGGATTACTTTAGAATCATGTCACCGAAACGACTAAGATTCCATAGAGGCATATCTATAATTTATAACTACCCTGCGAATTATGTATTGACTAGTCGTGCATTACGATGTCTATGATGAGCTCAACTGCTATCAGTATCCTCTGCATTTGTCTGCATGTCTCGAAAAGTGTGTACTGTATTATTATAATATTTAATCATCTTCAATTATTTCCATTTGAGCTTTATTTATTTAAAGACTTAGAAACAAACAAAATATTACAATGGAATACAGATCTGAGACGAAATTTTAGAATTTAAGATGTGTATTAATATACCGATATAATGTTGTCCGACAAAAAGGGGTTACATTCACCGACTGAATTTTTGATAATATAATAATCCCTAGCATTAAGTTTATTTCAAGTTCACTTTCACATTTTCTACATTAGTTTTTTTTTTCAATTACATAATACAATTTTTTTTTTGTAAAACGTTTATGAATAAACTAATGCAATACAAACAATGTTTTTTTAAACGTATAATCGTGGTAGTATAGTAAATCACTCAAGTCAATAACAAAACAATGAATTGGTTTAAATTTCTTTGGATTATTATGGAGGGACTTACAGTAAAGCAAGGCTTGTTAAATAATTCTATCGAAAGTTTACATTTATTTCAACTGCCTTTATACAGGGTAGGTGGTTACGGCTTGCATTGTTATCATTACTATCTGGTATAAATGATGAAACAGTCGTGCAGATAAGGGACAGCACTCCGAATCGCTATTCCATATTTCAATCGTGTTAATCATCACGTTTCATACTAGGTAACTAAAATCGGTGCCACGTTGGGCTAACCGTATTTCTAACACAAATAATAATAGCCATAACTATTGTAAAAAGACCTTCCACCTGCTCACTTATAACTTGGTCATCGCAAGGTGCAAAGTTAAGTATCTCCCCCCCCCCCCGCCCCAAAGGGGGAGGGGGGGGCGGGGTACTATTAATGGATGTACTCGATGAAATCAATTAATGGCGCACATAATATCCATATATCAACCATTGGAATCGATTGCTCTTAAAGTCCGGAGATTGGACATCTGGTCAGTAATTGAAAGAAAATAGAATAACCAATCACAAAAATTGGACATTATCTTTTGGGGCCATTAATCACTTATACATCTTTAAAACCCACGCATTTGGGGGCTTTGAAAGTGTAATGCAATGAAAATACTATACCATGTTCGTTTTGAGATACGTCTGTCTAAAAGCGAAATAAATACTTTGCAATTTACACCATTTCCCCTTCGTTCAATCATTGCAGCGGAAAGATACGGACTTGATTTCGGCAGACGATCAGTATTACGATCAACGAATTTGTTTGAGGAAAAAGGCGGGGATCTCCTCTCAGTCCAATTTCAACCTGCTAGAGATCATCGCAACCAGTGGCGTAGCGTCGGTTTAGAAAATGAGTGGGGCACTGGCATCATGGGGGGGGGGGACGTACGGGTAGATACTAGATGGATGAAATGCAAATCACAGGATACTATTTACCATGTTTTATTTTTTTGTATTAATACATTTTTATGTCAGGTTAACATTTCAATTAAATATTTCAATTACATTGTAGATTGGAACAAGACCATCGATTGAGGAAGTAGAGCGGAAGGTGTCATTTTAAGTCTTGATCACGTTCCCTTGCTACTCTCTCTTTCCTTCTCTTTCTCTTTATTTTCAAAAATGTTGTTCACCCCTAGAGGGTGGGGGGGGGGGGTGATGGGCGTGCACCCTGAGCTACGCCATTGTTGTCCGTAAAACGAGTTCTTAATTTTGTACGTTGAAGAAACCTTGGAATTGTAACTGTCAGAAAATGACTGAGTGGTGCTTGACCCTCTCTTGTACTGTTCCTGGATAATTATAGCATAAGAATCTTGTCATTTTGGTGAGTTCTAGTCATGGCAGTATCAAGATGGGGTATTGACTCTGGGAAGGCTCAAGAAAGGTAATTTCCGTTGCCTGGAGGAGAAGTGTTATTCATTGAAATGCCTTTCACGCAGATTTTCTGGATATGCGTGGTCTCATCACAGATGTGTGGACGGGGAGGGGAAAGTTATTACTTGTTGAGTCGAGGCACGACGAGGTTGAGTGAGAGGAGAGAAGGAGAATAGATGACTGAGGAGGAAACAAAGAGATATAGGGGTATGAGCAAGGGAGAGAGTGAAAATGTGGGAGGTGAAATAAAGAGAGAGAGAGAGAGCCAGAGGCAGAGAGACACAGAGTGAAAAGAGAGAGAGAGAGAGGGGGAGAGAGAGAGAGAGAGAGAGATAGGAGGAAAGGGGAGAAGTAGAGAGAGGGGAAGGGTGAGAGAGAGGGGAAGTGGGAGAGAGGGGATGAGATAGAGTGAGGGGGGAGAGAGAGAGAGGGGGAAGAGAAGAGAGAGAGAGAGAGACTGGACTCAAGATTACGATAATGACGGCGGAGGTCTATCATCATAATTATAAGGCCCATGATGGTTGAGTTTATTATCATCATCATCATCATCATTATCAGTCACCGTCCAATTTCTTTTCGGTGTATCGAAAGGCAACCGGTCTTGTTCCGGTCTTGCGCAATAACAACTTAACATCTTCTATAGATAGCTAGCTAGATAGCTAGGAAATGATACTAACGATAACAAACAACATATACAATGCGCACATTGCTCGCATGAACTTTTATGAGAAGAAGAGGAATACCGAAATTAATAATTTGCATGAATGCATGAATATTAATTAATGGGAACAGAAGTTTAAAGCCTATCTGCTCTAGTTTCGTCAGGAGGGATTAAACCTCGGAGGGAGTACCTGCGTGATCACTGACAGGTGGTTATCTCATCAAATCAGCTCTCAATTAACATAAATAAAAAGGGACCATGGGGGACCAGTGATCACTGATTAGGCATTGTTTGCTCTATAGAGCGCGCAAGTAGCTATAAGTAGTGCAGTGGGGCTTTAAGACATGTTTAAAATGTTTAAAATCCACTGAATGGATATACAGTGGAAGAGCATTGAGCTCATGATATGGAGCTTAAAATCTACGACGCCAAAGAGAGTTCTCAGTAGTGTTTCTGCTTCCAGAAGAGAGGATACTTCTTCCTGGTATATTGTGTTCTGGAGCCAAACCATCAATTGTCTTTCAGGAGGAGGAAGATTTGAATCAATGAAAAACAAAACAATGAAATACAGAAACAAAATGTGGGAAAACTTGATTACAAAGCAAATCACATACTTGGTTTCTAAGGCAAATCTTTACCTACAATGTAGTATCACTTTAATCACATGATGACTGATCGAAATCGGATGTTATTTTGTTATGTTTTAATGGCTGCTTCATTCCTCTCACGTCGTACACTCTATCTGGGTCATGCACGTATCGCGTTGATTTAGATGAAAGAAAAACAACCCGCGATGGGAATTTTAACCAGACACTCTGCCTTCTTTAATGGTGATTTTATTCCTTAGATACACGGCGTACAGTGTTTTAAAGGTCATATTCAGCGATTCACAAAAGTTCAGAGATTTTTTTTCACATTGAGGTATCGATGATTACAAAAAATATGAGAAAGCCTGGTCAGAGCGTCGAATTGAATTGGATTGAAGTGAATTGTCTGCAACATACAGATCAAATTTCATTTCAGCTTTATAAAGCATATACAAAATATAACAATTTGTGTGAACATTTCGTATTTTTACATACAATAAATGGGCACTCTACTCACAATACGTATTGTTTAGGGCCTATAATGAATAGTTGAGATACCATTATACTTCAGTAACTTTTCTTATCTTCGTCTGACAAGGAATTTTCCCGTGAACGAATTTTAATTAAGAAAGTATTTACAATTTATCAAAAAGTACAATAACTCTGATGTTGAGCAATGCATCGAGAATGACATGCTATTGAATCAATCTCCTGCATAGTTCAAGTATAGAACTACGGTTATCTTTACTTCTACTTTACATTGATAAAGGATTCCCTCTCTCCTGCCCTCTCTCTCTACCTGGAAATAGTGTCAAAAAGACCTCAATTGCATTCGACCCCAACCAAAATGTCGAACTCCTTAAAGGGCTAAATGACTCTTCAACCCACGATTCCCCCAAGTAGTTCGAACTCAATTGGCGTCAATGTACTTCGAATCCATTCATGATGATCTAAGAGGGCGTTTACACGACTTCTTCACCCTCATTCAATTATAACACTCTTCAGGATGAAGATGACGACGACGACGACGACGATGATGATTTCATTACATTTTACACGGAGACAACATTATGATTATGGCCCTTGAAGATAAGAAACCCTTGGACTTAGGGCTTTATCGATGGACTTACGGCTTTAGGTTCTAGTATCAATATTATTTGGTCGTAAAGGATTGATGCCTTTCCAATCGGCTCTTGTTCATCAACTTAATTTTGTACCATAATCGTTTTTAAACAACAAACAAGTATTAAATCTTAAATTCAAGCCATGGGCACAACAGACGAACTTTTAACGTGTTATTCTTTAGTTCCAGTATCCTCACTTTGGTAAAAAAAAAAAAACAGAAATCCACAAATTCAGACCAACCTAATCCAGAAACAAAACTACCGTGTGGATATACCCCTGGATTGGTTTGAAGACAATTGACTATCTTGGCCTGTCACTCATCGATCATAACTCAAGAGCGCCTCCTACGGGCATGTTCACGACACTACGGAAGGCAAACAATGGCTTATTTCCCAGTCACATCGGTGAGGCTGACTACAGGATGAAAACAGACCGATACAAAAAAAAAACACAGGTAACTTTGAATTGGAAATACTACGTTGGTTATCGGTCTGTTTTGGATTGGTAGGGCAATGTGACTGAGGTACTCTAATTTGAACTGTATGAGAGCTGGAGATACCATGTAGGTCAAAGGTCCTAGCAATATAAATTTCATCTTGTTAATAGTAATAGTTGTTTACATGTTATTTTGTTAGCATTTGTTTCCGATTTGTGACGCCTTTTGTTGATACAAACAAAGAACCGTTCCTGTAAGAAACGTCAGCGTTTACACAACATGTTGATTGCTCTTAAATACCCTAAAAATGTTCCGGTGAGAATGTTATTTTGTTCGCTTGCTTTGATCACTCGCATGCTAAAAACCAACAACCTTAGATCTGATACGCGGGCAAGAGTCGTCACCGCCCTCCCCCCCCCCCCCCCGCGGCGAAGCTGTGTCTAGACGCCTATGATTGTACGTATATTCAAATATTAGTAGGCTTACATACTCATTCAAAATAATATACACAAACGTTTTCAATCTTCGCAATTTGCGATAGGCTGAAATCCTATTTGAAAATTTGACATCCAAGCGTAATGACTGCACCAAGTTTCAAATGTTAGTCTATGATCACGTAAAACAAGTAATTGACAAACTTGCATACATCCATAATACAGAATTTCCTCCCTTAATATTGGATGAATCACGAAGTAAAGGGCTGCATTGAGTACGTCCTCCGTCACCACAATCCAATTCAACTGCCCGATAACTGCGCAGACGACTGACCGGACACGATTGTCCGATCGCTACATCCGATAACACTTGACAGGGTTGGCGCCAAAAATGCCCTCGACCAAAGATGACAGACACTGTCGCCTTTCATCACGTTAAATCACAACTCATCGGGATTTCACACGCTCCCTAATAATGTACATGACTAGTTTTTGATGTAAAGATGAGATATTTGAAACATATTCAATAACGCAACAGACAATGCAATATACAGAAATCGGTCTATGCTTAATTGAACCTTCACATTAATACATACTAAGAAAACACTCTCTCCGTTTTGGGTATCATGGATGTGCAGTTACTGAGAGAATTAAGACGCCTCTGTAGATAGCTCATTAAGAACTTCAACGCCCACGAACTATCTATCTGACCAGAAAGTGATTGACTGGAAAAACTTGTCGATGGTGATATATTCAAAGTCGAAATTTAACCACTGAATAATTCTTCGTCAGCTTAATCTTGGTACGCTATCTGTTCCGACTCGTGTAAGTTTCTCAGCCAGTTAGGAATAATGCCGTGCATATTTTTTCCCGCCCCTTTAATCGACAATGGGCTTTACTCCTCCTCGAAACAACTGTATATAATATAGAACGTTATTGGCCGATGGGTTTGACAACAAAAACTTGTATCAGATTATTCCTTTTGTATTCTTTTGTTAGACTATTTAAGTGTGTAACCCGAATGTCACAATTTCCCAGGTCCATAAATAAAGAAATTACACTTGAGGTTACGTTTTAACAAAATAACCTGGCAATGCCTTTATTAGCTCGTTGTCAATAACAACTGCAAATCAAGTAAACATTGAAATAAACAAAACTTCCACAACTTACAACTATAACATTATAAGGTATTATAACTTATAACTAAACCGACTATTATCTAAATATTAAAGTAACCAAATTATTAAATGTTCATGAACTCGCTCGCGATACGCGGTTGATCAATATATCCGGCGTCTCTGTGTCGTTGAAGAGGACGTCGCAGCACGCAGAACACAGGAACAAGTTGAACGATAGCTTGAAGCTTGATGAATTTCATCAATTAAAAGACTCTTGTAAAAGTCCTAGTAAAAGACTGATCTAGTAAAAGATCCACCTAGTAAAAGAGGATAATAAACAGAACTCTTCTAACAAAACGTTCCTTAAGAGAGGGAAAGATATATATATATATATATCTATATAACAAGCTCGTATCTCAATAGATTAAATAAGGAAAGAATGAGAGATTGCCTCTTGATTTATCTAATTAACCTTGGAAGAATCAATGCGATTCTGTCAACTAATTTACTCAGTTATACCTTGGTTCAATTCATGATTAACATGATACAATCCTTTTCAAAATAGTACTTATCCCATGTTAATAATATATATATATATATAATATGTATACATCACAATAACTGTATGCAATGAAGATGGCATAGTGCACCAACTGTTCAGTAGAGTTTTCATTCATATCATTATGAACTATAATGAATGCGATATGGATGCCACAGATAGATAGCTCGATCTATCTGACTGACGGTTGATTTAGAATTTGCCAAAACAACATGTGACTTTTACAATCAATGGAAAAGTCCAGCAATTGAATATGCAAAATAATGCTCCACGTAGAGCATAACTATAATGAACAGCAGATACATATTACCAGTACATCAGTAGAGAAGGTTAGTAAATCTTATCTACAAACAAGTATTTCAAACTACCAAAACTCTTCATGAATCTTTTCTTCACAGCCTGCCTCTGTAATAGCAGCTGGCTTAATAGAATCAGAATCAGTATACTAACTGCAAAATAATCTTACATATAATCTTTTCTTCTCATTTAACTGAATTGTTTGATCAGCAGAAAGAATCAATCTTGTATAACATACAACTGCATTAAAAGTTATATAATGTATGCTACAGTCTCAAACTACACTCAGAGTTATACAAGCAAAATATAGATACCATCATGATATACACACACGTCATACAACAGAATAATGAAAGCATACATAGCAAAAGATAGTGTTCTTACCTAGTAAAAGAGCCAACACTTGCTTGAATATAAAATCAGGAACTGGGATGATAACCAACTCAATAAGGTTGAAGTTGGATGAAATGCCCAATGAAATATAACACAGGAAACTCTCTTAAACTTAGAGAAGCTTGAAGAATATAAAGTTGATATATACGTTTTGTATATGTTTCGAAGAAGAAAATCAGGTAGAGGCTACAGATATATTTAGTAGCACATGCTCCAATATGGAGATTGAATATATACAGGGTAGTGTTCGAAGCAATGGCAGCTGGGCAGAGAATGAGCTGGAAACTTAAAGTGTCAAAGTTTTATTAAACTGTCCAGACCCACATTACCCTTCCTTCCAACTAGACGTCTTATTGGTTACCTAACATCATGTGATAGGACCAAGCTTGCATCCTTAACTAAAACAACCCATCCTTTGTGTCAAACCCAATACTCCAAGCCAGCTCTCTACAGCATGGTCTTAAAGCTCGCCTTTTCTTAGTACAACCACTTTAAAACTATACTTCTCCTGAATACAGAGATTAACAGTAGCCACATCCTGAAGGGACACAATCTACCTGCAAACACCACTTAAGAAAAGAGGGTCCTATTAAAGGGAGTAGACAAAGGGGAAAGGGCACCGAATTCTGTGAGAGACAATATAATCCCAAACACTGTGTCCAGTGTTATTGATGGTCAAAGCTCTAGCAAATAAGTTATCTACCAGCAAGAGTTCTTAAACTGGGAGAAGAAAATAATCTGGGTGAGAACAAACCTATATTGCACTAAACTGCATAAGGAGCACAAAGCAGAGTTTGTTTCTTAGAAGTATGAGATGAAATGAATGGATACAAAGAGAGAGAGAGAGAGAGAGAGAGAGACAAGAGAAAGAGAGAGAGAGAGAGAGAGATAGAGATAGAGATAGGAAAAGAATAAATAACAAAATATGATTTTAGTAACTGCCATTTTTATGGGGGTTACATCCTCCCTCCTCAAACCCTGTTCACTCCGTGAACATAAGTAAAAGTTAGACAATATTTAAAATCCAAAAATCTTCTGCCTTAACCCAGCAAATAACCTAGAAGAGGTAGCCGATCTTGTCAGAGGATCGCCCAAATCGCTATATACCATGCGCTGCGGCGGCTTAGAAGAGCGCGTTGAGCGTCGGATGGATTGCGGCTCGGGCTCTGCGTCTACAGCACCAGGTTCGATGTCTGGTAAGACAGCAGGTACATCGCTAGAAACAAAAGGATTCTCAAGAGATACATTACTTACTTGGTCGACGGGGTCAGCACCCATTTCTTCGCCATCAGTATTCTCCCTCCTCAGAATCTGGTCCCCGTAACCTACCTCTTCGGTCCTCTGCTGGGGCTCTATCAGTTCAGGAGCTTCATTCAAGGGAAATAAGACTTCTTCATCACTTTCGATCATACTTACCGCAGGACTGCCATCTTGGATACTTCCTTCATCACTTCCATCTTCCACTATAATTGGAGATGGGATCTCAGGAATGGGCCTTACCCTATCTGGGACAAACTCAGGGGCATCCACACGGAGGCCAGGGGTAGGTGGCATCTCTGGGAAAAGTAGAGCGACACTCTCATCATCCGAGGCAGATTCATCACTTGAGTGACTCGGTTCGGCGGCTAGAACCTGTTTGGATCTAGTCCGATGTGATGGACCTTTATGGACTCTTTGCACAATAGGGGAAACGGTCTCATTAAAATACTCAATTGGTAGGAGGAGATTTCTATGGAGGGTTCGTTCTCGACCTTCTCCATTCTCCGGCTTTACCTTATAAACAGGCATGTCTGGATTGATACGCCGTACAACAATTTGTGGCTCTCGAAACCACTTGTCGGCTAGCTTGTGCTTGCCAGTCAGACCGACATTTCTCACAAGCACTCTGTCTCCTGTCTGGAGATCATTTTCTCGCACCTTAGCATCGTACCTTCTCTTGTTGGCCTCGGCCGACTTGTCTGACGCCTCAGATGCAAGCTTGTAAGCACGAGCGAGTTGTTCACGAAGTCCCTGGACATACTGAACGTGATCCGTGCCACTATGGTTGTCTGGACTCGTGCCAAAGCGCAAATCAACAGGTAGTCTAGCTTCCCTACCAAACATCAAAAGGTATGGGGAAAAACCAGTGCTATCATGCTTTGAACAATTGTACGCATGCACTAATGCACTAACGTATTTGCTCCAGTTTTGTTTCTTCTCTTCCTCCAGGGTCCCTAGCATACCTAGTAAAGTTCGGTTGAACCTTTCGGGTTGGGGGTCACCCTGAGGATGATACGGGGTGGTCCTTGACTTTTGAACTCCAAGGAGCCTGGTCAGTTCATATATGACTTTGCTCTCGAAGTCTCTGCCTTGATCGGAGTGAAGGCGTTGAGGCAAGCCATAATGTACAAAAAAGTTCTCCCATAAGACCTTAGCCACAGTCTTAGCAGTTTGATCTTTCGTTGGGAAAGCTTGCGCATATCGAGTGTAGTGGTCAGTTACCACTAGTATTGACTTTTTGTTAGAGCGGTCTGGCTCTAAGGACAGAAAATCCATGCAGACCAGCTCCAATGGACTCGTCGTCTTGATACTAACCAGTGGTGCTGATGGGTGCTGATGTGATTTTCTTGCCACGCAACGGGGACAGTGCTTCACCCACTCTGTTATTTCGGCACTCATCTTGGGCCAGTAGAACCTGTCCCTAGCAAAGGCTATTGATCTTTCAATGCCGAGATGACCCACCTCATCATGGATTCCTCTCATAGCTTGCCTCCGGCTACTTGAGGGCAAGACGAGCTGGTAATGAGTCTTCCCAAGGGAATCTAAGAAAGACCTATAGAGGATGCCTTGCCTCAGCACGAGCCTATCAAATTCACGGAGCATGAGCTTAGCATCACGAGGTATACCATCCAACGAAGAGGGTTTCTTACCTTGCTCTACATGACTCCGGACCCGGTTCACGATTTGGTCTGCATTTTGTGCCTGGGACCAGTCTACCTTGTTTAGGTCTGAGCCTTTTGCATAAAGGCTGGGAATGGACTCGGCACTTGCACAAAGGGTCTCTATCATAGGTACATGTTTATGGGTGACCTTAGGTATGGAGCCTACCTCTGTCTTGGGAAGAGCCTCGTATCGCTGGTACAGGGCACTGATGGCTTCCTGGGGGCAGATTACATCGGCGTCATCCCTGAGCCGTGCCTCCAGGTCACTCAGCTTCCACTTTTGGCGCTGTTCGTATTCTTCGTCCAAGGCAGGGTTTTGAGGCTTGCGAGACAGTGCGTCGGCTTCAATATTTGCCTTACCTGGCTTATAGTGGATGGAGAAATCGAAACATGAGAGTGCAGCCAACCACCGATGGCCTGTGGCATCGAGTTTGGCTGAGCTCAGTATATATGTTAGCGGATTATTATCTGTCATAATCCGCGTACCCTTAGCTCCATACAGATAATCACGGAACTTGTCTGTGACTGCCCACTTAAGGGCTAAGAACTCCAGCTTGTGGGCTGGGTAGTTCTTCTCACTTGCTGATAATCCTCGGCTGCCGTATGCAACCGGGCGGAGCTTTCCTTCACGCTCCTGGTATAGGACACCACCCAGACCGTCACGACTCGCATCAACATGCAAAACAAAGGGTTGTGACAGGTCTGCGAAGGCAAGCACTGGGGCAGAAACAAGTAGTTTCTTGAGTGTTTGGAACGCATCCTCACACTCACTTGTCCAGAGGTCACTAATGGAATCATTAGCTCGTCTAGCATTAGGGTCAGGCTGCCTCTTGGGAGGTGGCTGCCCTCTCTTCTTTGGGTATACACACCCAATAGTAAGAGCATTCAGTGGGCGTGATATCTTGGAGTAGTCCTTGATGAATCGCCGATAGTATCCTGCAAATCCTAAGAAAGACTTTACTTGCCTGATAGTTTCTGGTCTAGGCCACGTGGCGAGGTCTGCTACCTTGTCTGGGTCTGTCTGCACTCCCTCTGCCGAGACTACATGACCTAGATACTTGACCGACTCACAACAGAATTGACACTTCTCAGGGGATGCCTTCAAGCCAAATTCATGCATCCGATCAAGCACTCTACCCAGGCGCTCCTCCATCTCTTCCAGCGTCTTAGAGAAAATGATGAGGTCGTCCATGTACACAAGTACCTCCATCATGTTTAAACCTGACATGCACTTCTCCATCAAACGTTGGAAAGTGGCCGGTGCCCCTTTCACACCCTGGGGCATGCGCTCGAACTGGTAGAAGCCTAGAGGACAGATGAAAGCTGTCTTTTCTTTGTCCTCTTCACGCATGGGGATCTGATAAAATCCTGACTTCAGGTCTATCACCGAGAACCATTTATTTCCATTTAGGCAGTCAATTGCCTCCTGAATCAGAGGAACTGCATACTGGTCAGGAATCGTGCGCGAATTGAGGGTGCGGTAGTCTACGCACATTCTCAAACTCCCATTCTTCTTGCGAACAAGAACAATTGGAGAAGCGTATGGGCTTCGCGACTCTTTGATTACCTTGTGATCAAGTAGCTGCTGCAGATGCTGTTGCAGATCCTTCAAGTCTGAAGGGGCTACCCTCCTGGATCTTTCCCTGAATGGTGTGCTGTCGTTGACGTTGATCTGATGCTCCGCATAGGCAGAACATCCCAGGTCAAAGTCATGCCTGGAGAACACAGTTTTCCTCCTCCTACACTGATGTAGAAGGCGTTCCTTCCATTCAGGGGTTATGGGGCCCCAACTGATAGGGAGGTCCACAACATCGATATCATGTGGAATGGTGGTGCCTGCGTTTGTAGAAGAAGATGATGCATGGATAGAATTAGTAGAGCCCTGATTGGGAGGTTGGCGGCACCACTCTGGGATGAATAGATCAGCCAGTGGGCAGTTCCCAGGGATGGTGATTTGCTTTGAGCTCTTATTGACAAGTAGAACTTCGACCTTACAAAAAGCTTCCCCAGGTACTTCAACTACCGAGGGTATCACTTCTAAGCCCTTTGCTAACCTAGTTGGGGAATGGGACTCAATGACCGCAGTCGCTGGTGCTCGGAGTGTGTTTCTACATTGACCTATTATGGTATGACTGCTATGAGGTGGAATATGAATTTCATGTTTCTTTCTTGATCTGATGGTGCCGAGTTTACCGTCGGCGGGGAGTGTCTGTTTCTTAGAGAGAGAAGAATAGATATCCTTACACACAGGACTGATTTGCAAAGTTTGTGCAAATCGAACCCCAGCTAACCTCTTACAGGACTCAAAGCAATTCCGGAAAAGACCGGAATTTGTCCCTATAACCACTGAATGGGTTCTTTGATGCTGAGCATCCGGCACTACTAGGGCTAGAGTACTGAACTGGGTTCCTGTCCCGCTAAAGGTCTTCTCAAATCCAATATTAACATAGGCATAGCCTAAGTAAGGTAGAGTTCCGTCACCGCCATGATAGAGCACTAGATCCCTCATAGGATGCAACTCTCGATCGAGCTTAGCAAATAAGCTCTTTTGAATGAGTGTGACCTGAGAGCCGCTATCTATGAGGGAAGTAGTCTCTATGCCATCCACCCAGCACTTCTGGGTGATGCTGTCCCCAACCAGTCCTGGAGGAACATCGCATACTTGTTGGGGTGCAGTACTTAGGTGGACGCCTGGTCTCCCCTTACCAGGCGTCCTTTGGCGTTTCCCTGCTTGCCTAGAAATGAACTGGATCAACTTCTTGCTGATAATTTCAGGGGCAGCTGGGCTGTTGCATATTTTACTAATATGCCCTACCTCCCCACACTTGAAGCAAATGACCTCAGATGTGTTGCCGTGCGACCTGGGAGGAGTCTGCTTGGGAGGGGTGGATTCAGAGGGGGTAGAAGCTTGGGAAATTTCAACTGGGGCCTCCACACAGTTATGTGCAGCGGCACGCTTACCTTGGTCTACTGCTTGTTTCGGCCGAGTGAGGCTGGCCTTCATGGAGTCTTCTTGCTCCTGCTTCCTTACAGAGGATAATAACTGCAGAAATGAAGGAGGGTGGATTAATTTATCCCGGAGATGTAACTTGACCAGGAGCATCTCATTATACAAGATGCCCCTGATAAACCGTTTTAATCTTACCCGATTGGAATCTGCCGGCTTGATTACTCCACGCCTCACTACCTGTCTCAGTATCTCCTGCAGGCGAGAAAGGTACTCAGAGGGTCGCTCGCCCTCGAGCTGTGTGGTGTTATGGAATTTGACGAACAGCTCATCATCAGTGTTTGTATCCCCGTAGGCCAAATCTAAAGCCTTGAGGTACTCATATGAGTCTGCTCGGGGAAACTCACGACGGAGGTCAGTAATGATGCTCGACGCAGGAGGTCGCAGCGCCTCGCGAATGCGCTTTCGGCGCTCGCCGTCTCCAAGATCCCGCCACTCATCCATCTGGCCCTCAACGTGCTCTATCCACAAAGGATATGTGTCCTCATCGCGCCCGGGGTTCCTCGCTCCTGAGAAACAGCGCAATTGTCTGTAATTTATTGTAAGCGCACATGTTGATAATGACGCAGACAATGAAGGGACTTCCCGATCTGAGTTATTTGTGGCTGGGCTATGGCTAGGGGAAACATTTTCTTTCTTGGAAACCTCTTCTTTAAACAATGTGGCCCCCTTAGCTTTCATCCATTCATCTACCAACCCACTATCCTTCAGGTCCTTAATGGTTATCCTACCTCCATTCGAGGGGTCCCTCTCTTCTAACCTAACTACCTGGCACACAGTGTCTCCATCTACCGATATATGTATTGCCCTCCCCACACCTACAATGGGAGTGGCTCCCTCAAACATACAGAGTATCAATGTTTCATTATTAGTTGGCTCATTCTTTCTTAGTATACCACTTAACGTGGGAAACCGATCAGAAATCGCCAGGGCAAATACCTCATCAGGCATTGCCGTTGTTGGTGTTACAAGTAGGAGGGCATTATCTGCCGTTATTCCCTCCTCCTTGCACCACTCCTGCCCAATTTCTTTCAGACTCTTCGCTGCCATTGCTTCTACTAACTTGTGCAAGTATTGGCTCTTAAACTCATAACTATAATGACAAAGATAATTACAATGCCTTCAACATAGTTTAATACTAATTGCTCACAATAGCAATTAAAACTTAATATACAGAGGATATTAATTAATTACAAGGTAATTATAAAATATCTATCAAATAAGTAATATTAATTATGCATAATGCAAATTGAGTTCCCGGACAAGCCCCCAATTTATGTAACCCGAATGTCACAATTTCCCAGGTCCATAAATAAAGAAATTACACTTGAGGTTACGTTTTAACAAAATAACCTGGCAATGCCTTTATTAGCTCGTTGTCAATAACAACTGCAAATCAAGTAAACATTGAAATAAACAAAACTTCCACAACTTACAACTATAACATTATAAGGTATTATAACTTATAACTAAACCGACTATTATCTAAATATTAAAGTAACCAAATTATTAAATGTTCATGAACTCGCTCGCGATACGCGGTTGATCAATATATCCGGCGTCTCTGTGTCGTTGAAGAGGACGTCGCAGCACGCAGAACACAGGAACAAGTTGAACGATAGCTTGAAGCTTGATGAATTTCATCAATTAAAAGACTCTTGTAAAAGTCCTAGTAAAAGACTGATCTAGTAAAAGATCCACCTAGTAAAAGAGGATAATAAACAGAACTCTTCTAACAAAACGTTCCTTAAGAGAGGGAAAGATATATATATATATATATCTATATAACAAGCTCGTATCTCAATAGATTAAATAAGGAAAGAATGAGAGATTGCCTCTTGATTTATCTAATTAACCTTGGAAGAATCAATGCGATTCTGTCAACTAATTTACTCAGTTATACCTTGGTTCAATTCATGATTAACATGATACAATCCTTTTCAAAATAGTACTTATCCCATGTTAATAATATATATATATATATAATATGTATACATCACAATAACTGTATGCAATGAAGATGGCATAGTGCACCAACTGTTCAGTAGAGTTTTCATTCATATCATTATGAACTATAATGAATGCGATATGGATGCCACAGATAGATAGCTCGATCTATCTGACTGACGGTTGATTTAGAATTTGCCAAAACAACATGTGACTTTTACAATCAATGGAAAAGTCCAGCAATTGAATATGCAAAATAATGCTCCACGTAGAGCATAACTATAATGAACAGCAGATACATATTACCAGTACATCAGTAGAGAAGGTTAGTAAATCTTATCTACAAACAAGTATTTCAAACTACCAAAACTCTTCATGAATCTTTTCTTCACAGCCTGCCTCTGTAATAGCAGCTGGCTTAATAGAATCAGAATCAGTATACTAACTGCAAAATAATCTTACATATAATCTTTTCTTCTCATTTAACTGAATTGTTTGATCAGCAGAAAGAATCAATCTTGTATAACATACAACTGCATTAAAAGTTATATAATGTATGCTACAGTCTCAAACTACACTCAGAGTTATACAAGCAAAATATAGATACCATCATGATATACACACACGTCATACAACAGAATAATGAAAGCATACATAGCAAAAGATAGTGTTCTTACCTAGTAAAAGAGCCAACACTTGCTTGAATATAAAATCAGGAACTGGGATGATAACCAACTCAATAAGGTTGAAGTTGGATGAAATGCCCAATGAAATATAACACAGGAAACTCTCTTAAACTTAGAGAAGCTTGAAGAATATAAAGTTGATATATACGTTTTGTATATGTTTCGAAGAAGAAAATCAGGTAGAGGCTACAGATATATTTAGTAGCACATGCTCCAATATGGAGATTGAATATATACAGGGTAGTGTTCGAAGCAATGGCAGCTGGGCAGAGAATGAGCTGGAAACTTAAAGTGTCAAAGTTTTATTAAACTGTCCAGACCCACATTACCCTTCCTTCCAACTAGACGTCTTATTGGTTACCTAACATCATGTGATAGGACCAAGCTTGCATCCTTAACTAAAACAACCCATCCTTTGTGTCAAACCCAATACTCCAAGCCAGCTCTCTACAGCATGGTCTTAAAGCTCGCCTTTTCTTAGTACAACCACTTTAAAACTATACTTCTCCTGAATACAGAGATTAACAGTAGCCACATCCTGAAGGGACACAATCTACCTGCAAACACCACTTAAGAAAAGAGGGTCCTATTAAAGGGAGTAGACAAAGGGGAAAGGGCACCGAATTCTGTGAGAGACAATATAATCCCAAACACTGTGTCCAGTGTTATTGATGGTCAAAGCTCTAGCAAATAAGTTATCTACCAGCAAGAGTTCTTAAACTGGGAGAAGAAAATAATCTGGGTGAGAACAAACCTATATTGCACTAAACTGCATAAGGAGCACAAAGCAGAGTTTGTTTCTTAGAAGTATGAGATGAAATGAATGGATACAAAGAGAGAGAGAGAGAGAGAGAGAGAGAGACAAGAGAAAGAGAGAGAGAGAGAGAGAGATAGAGATAGAGATAGGAAAAGAATAAATAACAAAATATGATTTTAGTAACTGCCATTTTTATGGGGGTTACAAGTGTATATCCATAGCTTGTACCTGATTTCCATTTCCACCCTACTTTATGGCTCGAACAAAATAATAATTAATAATTTTACAAATTACTGTCACAAATACTTTCGAAGAAAGAAATTAAATTAAAGCGTTTTAAATAACCCTATCTGTCACCTTTTAAAACGTTTGAACAGTACAATAACTCATCGTATAATCCGAACTTGAATTCTCCAGGCAAGACAACAATATTGAAAGTGACCTTGAGTGGATTTATTGAAAGTTCTTGCAATCGTTTTCCATCAGTTTGTCGATAATGCACGATCAAATGCTCTTTACATTCCACCTCTTAAGGTCTCTCACATACCTTTCATCGTTGGAAATTCCATTTCTTCGTTACTTCTTCTAGATCTATTTTTTCCTTTTCTATGAATGGCTTAACTTGGTTCGGCCAAAACCCAAAATATTTCAGGAGCTGTCAGAACGGTACAAAACATCGCACGATCAAACACAAGAATAGAGTCGCAGATCTTCATTCCCGTGTACTTAGTGAGCTGGAGGATAGAAATTGTAAATATTATCCCCTGGCTTGGGGAAAGTTCATAAGTGTCATCTTTGATTACTTCCTTACTGATTGATCAAAGTTTAAGAACGTTTACACGTCCACTGCAGCTTCCAATTTTGATGAACGCGACACAAGGCGGTTAAGTCACAGCGCAGGCGCAGTGCCCGCTGCGCACACGAAGCATAATTATATAGCATAATTATTTACAAAACTCTTTTTGGCCCGCACCTAATGAAGAAAAATACTAAAGCGTTGAAAAAAAGATGCAGTGATGACGGTGCATTTTAAAAAAGGAGGAAAACGTGACCTTTAGGTTATCATCTTCGAATCAATCTGCCGATCCGTTAAAACTAGTTTTTATTGACTTTATGTTGGCCATGAAAAAAGCGCCCCATTATGTTAAATCTAGATTGAAGAAAAAGAAGAAGAAGAAGAAAAGGTTGAGGTAAAAAAAAATGCGTACAAAAGAATGCACATATCTATTTCTTTGATGACAATGTCAGCAATTCTAATCTTTTCCAAGTTATAATTGTCCCTCCCTTAATCGACTTTTAATCCTTCTCCCCGCCCCCTTCTCCCACCCTCTCTCTTTCCCTCTCTCATTCCCCTTCCCTCACTCTCTCTCTCTCTCTCTCTCTCTCTCACCCTCTCTTCTTTATTCTATCCGAATTTTTCTCTTCTTTCTAATGCAACCCCCCTCTCCCTCTCTCTCTCTCTCTCTCTCTCTCTCCCTCTCTCTCTCTCTCTCTTCCCTTCTCCCTCTTTCTCTTTCTCCCCCTCTACCCCCCTCTCTCTCTTAATACATTCGCTAATATACTAATATAAGATTACCATGATTTCCGGTTAACATTTGCAAGATATGCAAGTAATCTTGATGATATTATTTTTTATAGAAATCAAGGAAAATGTAGTGTTTTCCCTCAGGCAAAACCAATCTAAAAGCTTTTTATGGGATCATTCAGTAAGCTCTTGCAATGCATGTATAATTCGCATGTTTTGATTCTCATATTCAGTTCATGAAGTATCTAGAAGCGTTCGATGTCTGTATTTTAATGGAATATTACCATCATAGAAGGGGAACGAGGATTTCTTGTTATCATTATTATCCATTTTCACTCCGTATGCCTGTTAAGGGATGGAATATGTTATTTTTTGTAATCACCTCGAGATAAATTATCATGATTTACCGGGTAAGCATATCGAAGATCTAATTTTAACATTTTTTCTTCCTTTTGACCCTTCTGTGAACTCTACGGTAAAATAATAATGAAGGGCAAGATTTGCTTTACGTTTTGTGATTGATAATATTATAGGCCGTCAACCTGTGTGAACAATATATTTATATTTTGTAATAATTATTATTTGATATAATGTAGTACCTTGCATTTATCCATGGTTAATGTTATGGTGGAGAGGTGACGTGGTCAAGTAGATACGTCGTCGTCGAGTCCCACCGCGGCACTAATGTCTTTTGGCATTAATCTACATTACTGCCACTTTTCGCCCAGGTGTTAAACGCGTACCCGGTAGAATGTGAACGTTAATAATGTGGTTGTATTGGCATAATTATGGTGCTTGTAACATGGCGCCTCGCCGGAATACTTCACAGAGAGCAGAGAGTGTGCACTTTCATGACTGTGCGGATAAGCAATTGAATCCAATGACCGTGGTAATAATGATTACAATGTAAATCGCTCCGGAACGTAGTATCAAGGGCTATTTATTGTGACTTTAATAGTATACTTATTTTTTGTTTAATCTACGTTTAGTACACAAATCCTCTGCTGTGCAAAAAACTTTTTTTTAATTAACAAAACAAAAAGTTGTCCCCCGCAGTAGATTTGAAATTACAATTTGAGAGTTTCAAACTATTTAGCAGCACTCACTGGCGGGGTTAAATAAATATTCAATGAAACCGAACAACGGCGCAGCATAGATTATGCACAAGAGCGTACGAGTTTAAAGGTCCTTTGCTTGTTTGCTCGATTCCAATGCGTGCGAGTCTCTCTTTAATTGACTTTCTAATCTCATTATAATCTCATCCGGGTTAACTCGGTCAATCCCCCGTTTTCCTCGAAAGTAAGGTCAAACCGGAATACGGCTTTTAAAAGTAATCTTGAGTATTTCAAATGAAATGACAAAAGTTATTCTGAATTATGATGTATAGATTATAAATTGATATTACATGTATTGCAGGCCAGCAGGAGGAGCAGTCATTTAAATACTAATGCTGCTAACCTGGGTAAATAAGGCCATATAACAATAATAATAATAATAATAATAATAATAATAATAATAATAATAATAATAATAATAATAATAATAATAATAATAATAATAATTACTGGGTCAATTCCCAATTTTTCTCAAAAGAAAGGTTGATTTGAAATACGGCTTAAAAGTAATCTGAAGCATTTTAAATGATATGATAAATTTTATTCTGAATGATGATGTAGGTTCAAAATTGATATTGAATAATTGCAGGCCCGCGGAAAGTGCAGTATTTCAAATACTGAAATTGCTAATTTGTGTATATAAGACCCAGTAATATTATTAATTATAATAGAATTAATAATGGTAATAAAAATGATGATGATAATAGTAATAATAATGACACTTCCATTACTAATAATATCATTATCAAGGTTGTTAGGTCCTTCAAACTTGAGTGTTGATTATTTTTCGAGAAGGTTCCGTATTCTCCACGATTTTCTGTTTAGACTCGATCTACAGTCGAGTTCATCTTTTAGACTCGGTCTATACAATCGAATTCATTTGTTTAGACTCGGTCTTCAGTCGAGTTCATCTGTTTAGACTCGGTCTACGGTCGAGTTCATTAGTTTAGACTCGGTCTACAGTCAAGTTCATCAAATGAATTGAGACCGATGTCTAAGTTAAACATTTTGTTAACGTGACTTTATTAATCGCGCGGGTTTCTATTGAATTAGTAAAATACGAGACAAAGACTTTGACATTAAAAATCCCACAAAACCCCATTTCAACAATAAATTTTGATATCTATGTATTTGAACCAACCGATATCCCCCCCCCCCCTTATTGACAAAAAGTTTGCGTCAAAACCATGAGGGCAATTAGAAGGTGATGTTTGTGCTTCTTGGGAACATGCAAACCAGCAAACTGTAAAGCAAGATGAAACAAAGATGACTAAAGAGTGCACACCTTGGTGACCTGGCGGAATAGGTAGTAACTTCAAATCTTCATTAGATTCCTTTTATCATTTTTTATTCTGTTCCGATTAGAAGAAAAAGACAGAGAATCTATCTTTACATCCTGAACAAGAGATGTTTGATTGACGGATGCACTTGATACATCATAGTTTACAGATCAGGAGCCCTCTGGTTGGAGTGTTGTCATCGCTGGAGTGCACTGCAGGCATGAACGTGCAGGAACATTCGTACATAGGTATAGCGTGGGACCAGCCGCTGAGGGGGCACTGGCGTTCTGATGGAGGAGGGGACCGGTCGTACAAGGCTGGATAATATGCGAGGGACAAGGTCATTATGCTAGAGGATCGAATCAACTTTGTTTCATTTCGCCTTCACCCTTTACTTTTCCTTATCCTTGGGGGTGTTTCATCAAGCCTTGAAATTGATTGTTAAAATCGAGAAACAAATTAGTTGATTGAACACCCTCCCTTTTTCCAGCCTAGTCCCGTGGTTCCTGGAGCCGTAGCCACTGCATTCATGAATACATTAGTAGAGTAAAAGACCCCCGGCTCGTGTACATATTTGATGTCACATTATCGATTAGACCTGTTTTGAATAAAGTGTCTAGACATTCAATCAAACATTTCCACAAGCTAATCAATATAAAATTTGTTTCGTATAATATAATACTTAAAGAGGTAACAATCAGTACAGTACAGGTGTTATTGCGTGGTAAAGCAACATTAGCATAGAATTTGTCGTAAGTCATGATGGGTTAAAGATGATTTGGCCCATTGCTTTAGAAAACTAATTTAACACTCATATTATAGGGCAACACATTTACGGTGGTATACGATTGCCTCAATGTGGCACGAACTTATCCTTTTAAAAGTGTGTTCTCTCTCTCTCTCTCTCTCTCTCACACACACACAAACACACACGCACACACACACATACTCAAAATGTGTCACCCCATCACAATTTCAAATGTGATGTAGTTTCTATGTTTGTCTCCAGTCTTTTTGTACTCTGTCTAGCAACTGCTCTCTCTCTCTCTCTTTCTTCACCTCTCTCTCTCTCTCTCTCTCTCTCTCTCACTCTTTCCCCCTTTCTCTTAATGGCGATTTCTCTGTCTCTCACATTCCCTTCTTTCCTCCCTCCCTCCCTCCCTTATATGTTCCTTCTCCCTCTCACCCTCTCTCTCTCTCTCTCTCTCTCTCTCAATATACATCCCTCCTCCCGCTGTCTTGCTCAACTCGTCAGCTCTCCTTGTCTTCCCTGTCTCTGAATTATGTCTTTGCATTCCTCCTCCTCCTCCTCCCTTAACCATCTCTCTCTCTCTCTCCCCCTCCCTCTCTTCATCACTCCCCCTTCTTCCCATACCCCCTCTACACACTTCTTCACTGTTGATTCAGACGTTCACATTCGTGCCCTTCTCTACCTACTGACAGCCTGACGAGTAAACCAACCTATATAAAGCTGCTGTCCAAAGCTTTCACAAGGCTCTCTCGAGCCGCATTGCCTTCCTCCTCACCACTGCTGACCCGAATGTTAATGACAGGTAATGAACATGTTAAAAGAATAAATTGTTCGGAATTTAGCTCTTTTCGAATTTTAAGGCAATGTGTTGCATGTACATGTAGTAGTACGGCCATGAAAAGAGTTTAATCTAAAACACATTTCCAAAAATTGAAACTCAACCTCTAAAAAATCTACTGAAGATTAAAATCAGCCGTCTTTCAAGATCATCATGTAATTTCCAGAATATTTGCAATCGCAAAAAAAGAATTTCCTCTTGAATAACGTGGGTCTGTTACTTCTTGCAGGTGATCTGTAAAAGCCTTTTTTAGCGTTTAAAATACCGGCGATACATTATGTATAAAGTGAATGTTTGACACTCTTCTTGAATTATTCAAACGAAATACGTTCAATGACGGAATGGTGTATATAGAGACACATCCTTTGGGTAAAGAGCATTGGGTTGGCTACAAGATAATGGAGTGCCTTACAGCTTCGAGAACACTGCTATAATACATTGAACAAGATTATTATTGTGATTATTGTCAGTCCTTTGTCCAAGTTTAACCACTTCAAGCATATAAGATTGAATTACTATACGGATCACTCAGAATATCATGAGGCATGGTTTGGCGCACAATGAATTATTCACAATTGCACTATTCACCTTGCTTGAGAGAGAAAACATGTAATCAGACGCATTGCAGTGCGCTGCATCGTTTTGTACTTGTTGACATATAATTTTTGATTTATCCTATTGTGCTCTTTGTCAGGATGAATTCTTCAAGCTCAATTCAAGACCTTTCCATGAAATTCTCACTTCCTTTAGATGCATCCAAACAAAAAAAATCCACGTTGAAAATGTTGATAGAGTATGGTTCTAGTCCACAACTGTATTTTATTCCGTACATCTCTTTTCTTTTCATTACGTACTGAACAAGAGGATCATAAGATACGGATTATATAAATGCATTTTTATTTTCATTTTTTAATGTATTTTCTATTTAAATTGAAAATTCCATTCACATATTTCTTGTAAATGATCAAGCCATAGGATAATTCTTGAATGATCAGTTACTTGTTGAGGATACCGATACATTTGTATTGTACCTTTTTATATGCTTGTTTATTTATCTATTCTGTTTTTGCTGCTGTTATTTTGTTTTATTCTAATCAAACAGGGCCTCACGGAAAACCACCAAATTGGAGATAAATATGTGCCACCCAGTATAAATATCAGGAATAAATTAATAAATAAATTACAAAAGATTACTGAATGATCCCCTGAAATGTTTTAGATTGGTTTTGCCTGAGGGAAAACAATACATTTCCTTTGAATTCTATTAAAATGCTATCATCATAATGACATACATGGATTTCTTGCAGATAGTGACGTCTTTAATATATCAACGACCGGAAAATCATGATAATCTTACATTAGTATATTTGCATATGTATTAAGAGAGAGAGAGAGAGAGAGAGGGACAACATATACAAGCCATGTCGATCTGGGGGTGTTTCACAAAGATCCTAAGTTGAACTTATCTCTAAGTTGGACTTAACAATTATGGAAAGACGTTAGCATCTTTGAAAATATTTTGTAAAAGTAATTTTAAAAGGCATAAAATGTTGATACATATTTTTTTTAATTATGGAGATATAATGTTCTTGATGTGAAGTTTCTGAAAAGTCTAAAATCTGAATAGAATTTTTGCTTTTGAATATGTTTTATCTTAAGGCTACAAATGGTTCTCCATAATGTTTAAGTCCAACTTAAAGTTAAGTTCGACTTAGGATCTTTGTCAAACACCCAGGTCTCTGTTCATCCAATGAATCAACTCTAATTGCCCTCTCCCCCCCCCCCCCAAAAAAAAAAACTAAACTAAACTAAACGATCACAGTGTCAGCAGCTCCCCAGTTGTGGAAAAGACTCCCAAAATGATTGAAAGATTGTAAAACTGTAGTTCACTTGTAGAGAAATACATAAAAACACATCTACTGGCAGGTGTTTTACCCCGAAATATGATTTTATTCTGTTTTATTGTAATCACTTTCATATTATTTTTGTTGTTACATTTAGATTGTTTGTTTTAGGCGCCTTGAGCACCATCTGGTGGATATGTTGTGCATTAATGTCTGCATTATTATCATTTTTCGATCGCTGAGCGGTTGATTTATGCACAAAGCCGACAAAACAAGGAGTATTGATATCGATTTTAAACGTCGATAAAATAGACCTGGGAAATTACTATGGAGCTCAGTGTTTTAATGTAAATTGAACTTTGTTTAATTAACGGATTTTGGTGTTATAATCTTTATTTGCACTATGACAATTGATTAATTCAACATTATTTCCTTTTGATGAAGATGCAAGCTTTTTAAATGCAGAAGCATATTATTTCAAAAATGTATTATTTTTTCAAACATTTTTCTTTATATATATATATTTTTTGTTTGCATACAGATACATAAGTTGTTTTTTATAGGGTTAAACGTTGCATCCCTCAAGGCGATGCTGAGGTATTAGGCATCAGTTTGCAATGTCATGGGCAAAAAGTCGCATAAACTGTTCATACTTTGAATATACTTTTAATGGTTGTTATTATGTGGATGAGGTGACATTCAAGGAGAATTGTGTAACTTACTACGTCACAATTTTTAGGATCAACCAATTTGAAGTCCCGTATATGTCTCTTTGGTTGGCATAAATAATAGACATAATACGTACTGTCCTTCTGAAAATGAACACCATGATCCATCATCATTATCTACGTTAAAACATTGACTTGTCTAAAAATTAATAAGGGAGGAAGGGTGCATCGATCTAAAACAATCAGGTGTGAAGACGTGCAACTGATTCCATAATTATTGTACACTGTTTCTTTCACCAGCAGCATCGATTTCCTTGAGATGAGTTGGTCGTTATCAGTTTTCCCCCTAAATAACCCTTTCCCCTTTATAACTCTTTATTTTGAATCCACCTGTAGCATAGAGTCTCAAATGCCTTTGTAAATCAAGTAAGCACCTAAATCAAATCGTGGCGTCAATTGATTCACGGACGTGTCACTGCCTCTTATGCCAGTCTTGAAACTTGAGTGTTCTCTTGAAATCCTATAGCCCCTCTGTAGGATCACCCTACATAACACCCGAAAATAATAACGCATGTACGTGCTTGTGTGTGCATTAAAAACCTTCTTTTATTCCCTGACCCGTGGACGATTCCAACACCCTTAAAAAACAAGGACAACTCCTTGAGGAGAATAGTGACTTCTAAAGATGAGGGATTTTTTCCTGGATGATCTAAGCGTCATCGTCGTCCTCGGGTTTCAGGTCAGATTCTTTTCGGGATGAGAAACACGACGCTGAGTTTGTACACGTGGCCGCTGCGTTTATGCATGCACCGTGTAGCGTTAAGCACGACAGGAGCTCCGGTTTCGCGAAGCTCAGCACAAGTTATTACGAACGTTCTATTAAGTATCGAGTTTGTCTATCCCGTTGATATCAATTATCATCCTGGATTGTTTTGTGTTTTGACCGTCAAGATTGCCACTTGAGTAGTGAAAAAGCTTTTAGTCGTTAGAAGCTCGTTTAGCAATTCCGAATGACTTTTGTGGTTGATTAAAGCTGTACCATAATATTAGATTGTTACATTGAAAATTGTCATTCACAGCAGCAGCAGTAGGAACATCATAACTACAACACCTTAACAACACTCTAGACATTTATAACTGCTGTATAAATAAAACAAATGAAACAAATCAGTTTTACTCTACGATTACAATGAAAACATAAGTTTTACATAGCTATCAAAATGTTTATTCATGGTAAGGTGTTCATGCATTCCGCTTCTAAGCCAAATCACATTAACCTTCAGCCTACTCTGAACATATGAAATTCGACTTAAATTAACAAAAAAACAGCGGCACTGCTTCGTTTGTTATAAAATGAAGAATAAACTCGATGGAAAAGACTTCCTAATCAACTTCAGGCAATTTCAATAGCTTTGTTGATCACTTGTCTTTTTGAAATGTGTGAACAACGTATTACGTAATCCGAAAATGCTTAATATGAGACATATTATAATACATTAGGGTATTGAAATGCCTCGAGTTTGGTTAATCGAAAAGTAGTTGCAATATTGTGTTAATATCATTACATTTGATGTATTCCTTATTAAGTAATGCCATAAATAGTTTTACAAAAAATGGTTTGCATTTTCCAATCTTTGTTTAAGGTTTTCCTACCACCAGATACCTAAATGTCCACTTTAATTGGCCTAGTTATATTGCTAGATGATTTAAAAAAGTAAAGATCAAAGGACACGTCCTTACTTTAACGTTCGAGATTCGAGTAGACACCTAAAGGCTGTGATTAAACGGGAAGAAATCGGACAAATCACCTAGATAAGCGAATCCAATCTGGGCTCCCCGGAGATCAGTTACCCTCATTCAAAAAGAATGGTGGGGACTAGAAGCTAAACCTTCGCGGGTGTCAGTCATAAGATTACACTGACAAACAGTTCATTCGGTTATTTTTGGCGGAAGCGAGGGCGCCAACGAAGCTACAAAATCTACACCTCCTAGCTGTGATCTAGATTGGACTGGATAAATTAATGAATTTGCAAGAGACATCGTGCTACTTCTTTTTCGTTATCTGAAATTAAAGGGACATATTGAAATAATGCACAGATTCCGTCTGTTTCATGAGAAGTAGGCCTATGCACATTACATTTCCTGTCATTTAGAAAGGGACAATTTTTGAATGAATGATAATGCAGAATTCAACAAATAAGGAGCCCTTATCTGCGAGAGGAATGATATTATTTTGTCAGGAAAATTAATATCCATAACTCGAGCCTACTATGTAAGCATTATTACTATGTGGTCCCACCATGAAGCGCATTCTCTATTATTATCCTTGTATTTACAATGATTTACATCGCGTTATAAAATGTGAAGACATTGTGAACTAGTACCTTTGCATAACGCTTATAATATTATTACACACTGTGGTTAAATATGTGATTTCTGCGTATTACATGGTGTAAACACACGGTGTCAAGGTATAAGACTCAATAGTTGAACATCAACTTGTGTTCACATCGTGGTGTATACACACTATGGTTAACTCTGTCACCACAGTGCTTTCTTGGTGCGAACGCAGCGAAACCACAGTGTCTTTACGCGGTGAACACTTTGACAGTGTGCCACATCTTTCTGTAGTTAGTTTACAGTATGAACACAGTGTTTCTTTCCAATCCCTGTGACCGAAGTATATTCTACAGAGTGAACACACCTAGGCACAGATTATTCACAAGGTTAATATTTTGACATGTCCTGAATCCTCCTTGTGATCATATCATGAAGAATATGCACTATTATTATATCCGTGACCACACGGTCCCACATTATGAACACAGTGTAAACCACAGTGTATTCACATTGAGGAAACACCAAACATTTTCCAAAATCAACATGTGCCCACCATTTTGTCTACGCAGTGTGATTATCTCTGTTACCACAGTGTATATCACAGTGTGAACATAGTGTAACCACAGTGTGTAACACAGTGTGAACATAGTGTAACCACAGTGTATAACACAGTGTGAACATAGTGTAACCACAGTATATTCACAGTGTTTTCACACCGTCTACTCTTTGAAATTCCTCCCCCCCCCCCAACAAAAACAAAAAAAGTGCTCACTGAATCGTGCAAACACTTATCTATTATCTCTTTGACCACAGTGTTTCACAGTAGGTATGACAACAGTGTGTTCACGTTGTCAACAAAGCCAATATGGTCAGAGAGTATTGCAATACAATGACAACAACAAGTGACGTTAGACTTAGACATTGTTCCAATCCATCTTTCTGAAATTTGTCAAACTTAATGCTTGGCATAGTTTTATAAGTTCCGTCAAGGCATACTTCAACTGGCGCCAGATTTTAGAAAACAGATCTGCAATGGTCACTATGCGAAAAGCTTTTAGGAATTGCGAATTATTTCCGATTAACAAAACAAACAGAAAGCAAAGCAAAGAAAGAAATGTTGGCAAACAGAAACAGACAAAACAAAACAAAGAACCCCAAAATAACAGATAGTTTGACGTTTATTAGGACGTTATTTAATTGCCAAAAACAAAGACGCCGATTATAGGCGCCGTTTTCACGTTTGCTCGGCTTTTGTAAAAACAGTATTTGCGGTATTCTTTCCGGTCTGTACCCTTTAGTATCTAATGCATGCCACGAACTTCATTCTCTGTTCGAGTACTTGTATCTACGTGATGTTGAAAATACCACTCCTGTTTATCTAAGAAACCGTTGCATTATGCATTGCTAAAACGCCAGTCTAAACTAGTTTGCAGTCACAAACCCTTGTTCATCGCAACACGTAGTACACGGGCTGAATTGTAAGACTACGGAGTCCGCACACCATGGGTCGTACAATGTAGCTTTTCCAGACACGACACATCCTGAGACAAAACAAAAGAAGCTAGACTGTGCTCAAGGCATCATGGAATTGTTTTAGGTGTTAGAGTAGAGTCTGTGTCTCAAGACTAAGTATAATCTTGGATTGCAAAGACCAGTAATGACCGTCTCGTACAGCAGCGCCTGGTAGTGCAATAAAATTCCCATGAAAGTGGTCCTTGTGACAAGAAAATAAATGTTTACTGACCGCCAATGAGGACTTTACAGGGCAGCCTCTCAAATTTTCTCTGGGATTTGACCCAAATAGCTTCAAATGCAGGAATAACTTCGGACGGGACTATGAATAATTCGCTTCTATCTCAAAATAAAATGAACAGGTAACTTTATTATTATTCGTTGTCCTGACCCAAGAGAGAAAGAAAGATTAAGAGTATAATAGTGTTTAAACCAGTATCAAGTCTCGCCCCGTCCCTTCAGCCTACTAATGTTATGATTAGTCAAATAGCAACAAAATTACTTGGGATTTCGGAAGTGGTGGATAATGTAAGAAAGGTGGTATCTCTGAACTATAATGTTGACAAGGGGGTAATCCCCCTGCCGCCCTGAAGATTTGCCTAAAACAAAACAAAAACGCCACGAGCAACAGCAACAGCCCGATAGCAGTAGCATGCAGCAGCGACAACAACCAAATATACAAATAGATAATGATTTTTTAGAAAAACATATTCTCTTCAGAACACGTTAATTTTCTTTTCAGGAAATGGGTAAAGGAACACTTTCATGTCTTTTGGCGTTTGAAGTTTTCAAACCATCTATTCCAATGATTCTTGACTTTTTCCCAAGTGGGCCGTTTGAGCAGGGATACCAATACCTTAAAAAGGAATCACGTACGGTTTCTCACTGAAAGTCCTCAGCGTAATATATTTCAAGGGGACACAAAAAAGAGCCTTGCTTTAAACTTTATCGATTCATGATCACCAATATCACAAAGCATTGAAGAGGAGCACCAAAGAAACAGATTCTCAATATTCAAGCACTTGCCAACAAAGCTAATTAGAAATGACGACAATGTTTCATAGTGTGTCTTTCCCTCTTTGGGAGTGGCATCTTCCGAGATTTTATGTGGGAAGACAGCTTCTTGCTCAATATATTCTAAGGACGTTGCGACGGCCATCGGGCATTTAGTTTGCCCAGGCACGTGACCGCATCCAAGCTGATGTCCTAATCATTATGGCGGGAAACTTGTTGAGAGATATTGACAGAAGTAGCACGTGACCATGATCGATATTACCACCGATCTACTAATCATGGTGTCGATTATTTGATATGCCGCACAAAATCATGCTGTCTCACATTGCATTAATCATGGGATAGGCATACCAAAGGCTCCAATGTTATTATTAGTTTGCGTGGTTCCAGTGCAAAACTAAACTAAGGTGTTGAAAAGGGTTTTCATGGAGCTAATCAAGACCTCAAATGGGCAATTTTGCAAAGCCAATGTATTGCACAAATCGATCAGTTCTTCCATCATTTTGGTGAGAATTGTTTCTGCCCATCTGGAAAAAGGAGCAACTGTGCCAACTGGCATTGGTGGCACATGAAAGGTTAAACAAAGATATTCCAGCTTCGATGTTTGATGGAGGTCACGAATAAGATAAAGATATTTATTCTGAATCTATTTCATGGGTGGATCCCGTGGGCCGAAGGGCCGCCCCCACACATTTTGTCAAGTCCAACTAGAAAGAAAAAAGAAGTTTGAATGGAGGGAGGGTGGGGAGGAGGAGGGGGGGGGACAAATTGAAATACGGGAGAAAGAGACAGAGATTGAATAAAGGGAAGAGATAGAGAGATATATATAGCAGGGAGAGAGAGAGTGAAAGAGAGAGAGCTGATGGATTGAGAGAAGTAAAGGGAGATAGATAGATATTATTCGGTAGAGAGAGAAAGAGAGAGAGAAAAAAAAATGGATAGGTCGAAAGAGAGGGCAGCGCGTGTAATAAACACCATCGAACCCGAACTGTCAAAAAGCGGCATTACGCTTCGAACCAAACTAGATTCCTCGGGAAATCGAATATACAGTACAGACTCCTTGACAGGTCTGGACCTTCCACTTGGCAAGGTCTTCTCAAAACACCTTGCCCCACATATCACCTCAAGAGGGATGTCCAAAGGGTATCTCAAGGAGTGGCCGTAGTAGACGTTACAGGTGTCGAGCTGTGTAGTGATAGGTATAGATCGGTTTTGTGTTGCCTCACAGTCAAACTAATCCCAACTGTTTGTATATCACGTAGGAAGACAAAACAAGGGAAATTCTAACCCTGGTAGACCAACACTTCACATACAAGCAAAGGGCATGTTGAAAGCATCTTACGTATATCGCAAGGTATTTGTTCCTCAATTTTATTTTGAGTAACGCCTATTAAAAATGTGTGCCTCGAATTATCCGTTTAATTATACTTTCTTTACGCAAAAATTTAATGTTATAATGCTATTCTTTCCATCAGTCCTTTGCCACTCCATTTAATGGCTTGGGGATATTTTCATAACTATGAGCAAATTTACTTTATTCTACAATTTTGAATACAGAGGCCATACATCATATAAATGAACATCTCAAGAAGTCAGACACAGCTTTATGAAAAAAAAATACAAGCAAAATGATACTTGGAAAAGAGGGAATACCAGATGATGGTTGCCGGAATATACTTGTTGAAGGAAGCATAAACATCCCGCAGTATGCTTACGGTCGGGAATGAAAATCAACAAGTGTCTGTCATGCACTGTCCTCAGTCAACAACCTATCGACAAGAAATACAACAAAACATAAGAAACCAATGAGGTATAGCCCCCACGATAGCAGACGATAGCGATCATAGAGATATAAAAAAGAAAGGCAATTGATTAAACAGAAACAAAATGTGATATAATTTCAAAAGGCAATTTGTGGCACCATGCGCTGTACGAGATGATGACAAAGATATCTATAGCTGTAAACAACTTTCCCGCCACTTATCTAGTAATACCACAACACGATTGACTGTGGTTGTCACCTGATCTTTCCATCTATAAGAGATTTGTCATGTGATCAATTATAGACGGTCTGGCGGATGCGGCTGCGTTCAGGCTCGTTCACATAAAGTCGTGGTTAACCAACTTAGATTTTGAAGATCGAAACTGGGCTTGAATGCATAAGCCCACTGTCTGCCTGTACTTTAATCCATCTTTTCCAGGTGTATTTCAGCTATTATAAAAAAAGTGTTAATAGTGTATATTTTCCCATGTGGTGTGAAATCCCCCATCCAATTTGATCGCCTGAAGATAAGGATGTGCGGTTTTGAAAGGCGGGATACAGAGTTATAGGGATGGGCAAATATTTGACCCCAATTCGTGCGGATTCGCTTTCTATCTTTACGAAGACGCCTAATACATTGTAGAGATGCAGCTCTTTAAGTTGGCCTAAGCGAATATTTTGTAATTATTCAAACTAAAATGCATATTTTAGGCTTCTTGATTTTCAGAAGGTTCGCATTTCCGAAGGTTCATAATTCAGAAACACAAATTTCCCATGCCTAGGGGTTCATTTAATTCCGAAAAATAAAGAGAGTTCATAATTCCGAACATTGATTGCATAAGTCCGAAGGTGCGTTATTCCGAAGGTTCATAATTCCGAAAATGAATTAGGGTTCATAATTCCGAAAATGAATTAGGGTTCATAATAATAATTACAGTGCTTATATAGCGCCTAACACTTACTTTGTCAGCGCTCTACAATAATGCAGCATAATTACCCTGGCTTTAGCAGTGCAGCTGTTACGCGCGCTGCGTTTCAAGGAATAAATTCCTACCAGGTACCAATTTACTTCACCGAAGGTTCATTAATCCGAAAATGAAAGAGGGTTCATAATTCCTAAGTTCGTATTTCCGAACATAAAAAAGGGTTTATAATTCCGAAAATGGACCTTCGGAGAAACGAGCCTTCGGAATTACGAACCTTCGAAATTTCGGACCTTCGGAATTATGAACCTTCGAAAATACGAACCTTCGGAAAAACGCCATGTAACTCTCTCTTCTCTTTCCTCAACTGCCTCTCCTCTTCCGGTGGAATTATTTTCATCTTCAGTAGATGTGAACCTAACTTTAGGAGGAAACAGTCTTCCGCCTTGCGAAGAGAAAAAAGCCTAGATTTGCCTTGCAGTACGATATCAGATCTGCTTTGTGGTCATCGTAATTGCTTAAAATTGGAGTAAAGGAAATGTTTCTGGATGGAGGACAGGGGCGGATCTAGCTTTTTGCTAAGGGGGGGTTTGACCAAAATAATGACGATGCGGAGCATCGTCCACGAGCCGCGAAGCGGCGAGCCGATTTTTGGGGGTGTTTATTTGAACCCCGTAAGTGATGTTTTCCTGGCATCTATTAACACAATGGAGACCATAAAAAGCAGTGCATGATAACGTCTTTTTAAATCAAGTAACAGTTAAATACACAGTTATATCCAGAGTTATCATGTGTTTGGTTAAGTTACCAGATGAGTTGAATATCTTCTCACAATATTTTGCACTTGAAAGGGTTTCTCTCCAGCGTGCGTTCTTTTTTCTTTCTTTTTTTTTTTTTTCTTCTTTTTTTTTTCTTCTTTTTTTGGGCCGCCCAAGGGGGGGGGGGTTTAAACCCCCTAAACCCCCCCCCCGTAGATCCGCGCCTGGAGGAAGTAAAGATTGAATCATGAACAGTACGGCATTACGTAAAAACAAACAAACAAGCTAAGAACAAAAAAGTGGTATTTATACGTCATAAAGTCGTAGGATGTACAAGCTCAAAGAAGAAATGGAATACTTCCCTCTACTGTTTTGTGCTATAGCTCATCAGTTCCTGAACAAGGATGGTGAGAATTGTAGGATGAGATTAATATGGATGTCCTTGAGCTTGAGCTTGGAACATGAGAAGGTGCCCCTTGAGAAAGATGCGGCATTGTGACCTCTCTAATTGCGTGTAAAACCCGATCTTATTAACGTCTCGTATTGCCTTACATCATCTCTTGCATGATATCCCTGTGATAAAGCTCTTCAATCTCTGTAGCCATAATGTTTTTTGATCTCCTGTAATGGCTATCCTCTAGCGTAAAATCACTTTAGAACTTACCGCAATCCTAATATCTGGGACAGTTCTAGGATATTCTTGCCTAGCGGGGGAGGAGCACAAGGTCGAGAACAAAAATCTGTAAACCAAGAAGAAAGGGTCTTTCATTGTACTCAAGGTATGCTAGATTTATTTTTGCCAGGAAGTGGGCACATACCCCCCCCCCCCGTTCCCTCCACCACCCATGATATGGATACACCAAGGCTTCTAGAAGTAAAGCATAAACGTTTTAAACATAACAAATACATTTTTTGCTTCATCGCATCGCTTCATGACTGTTGTGTTGAAAATGATTACTGCTATAAAATAAGTGATATGGATATTCCACGTCTCTGATCGAAGCAACATTTTGTTTTGAGGCGATGACGTTTCAGGTTAATAAAGCAATGAAATTAGTTGTTTTTTTATTTGATTTTTTTTTTTTTTTTTTTTTTTTAATTTGATTTTTTTAAAATAATTTTAAATTGTTATTTAGGTTCGCATGGTGAATACGTTTTCACGATTGCAGGCTTTCCCTAACACCATTTGATAGCCTACACTCCCGAATTTTATGGAATATGCTGATACATCATGATTGCACCCTTGTGATGATTATAATTCAAATACCTCTAGTAAAGTTTTCAAGGGAGGTTTTAACAAGACTAAGTTTGGAAAACAGTTCACATTACTCTAATATCCCTATAATTGGAGCGAACTTCTTTCTATTCAATACAGAGTGTGAGAGTTACAAAATAGAGTAGGATGAAACGAGATACTAGATCAGGAGGGTGCTAAGGGCAACACACCTGAAGTGTGCCTGGGAAACCCATGGCGATATAAATGTACAGTATAGGTCTCTCAATGGATTCCAGCTTGAGATTTGCTGGCTTCTAACAGCTTTAATCTGTTTTTTGAGTTATCCAGATTCGTTTTTTACCTTAACTATGGCAAACTATTTCGTCGGTCAATGTGGTTTAGGATTGAAACCGATAAAATAATGTCAGGTGCTGTTATTGGTTGATACAAAACTATTTAAAATCTTTATTTTACTGTAATTATCTTTAAAACATGATATTTGAATAACGATAATACAGGCTAAAGTATAAACAACTCTCATCTTTGTACTGAAAGTACAGGTGTATTTGATTTTCAAATCAGGATACATGAATATAATACGACGCAACTCAAAACCCAGCAAGTCGCTTTGATACAATCATGAACCTCAAATAATACTTTACCTAATGATATTGATACACAAATCTGTTTTGTTTTTTGGTGTTGCTGTTGGAATAACACTTTCTGGTCCTTGAAATTGGGTGAAGATATAGCTTTAGATGCTTGCTTGCTTTTATTCGTATTCCATGCAAACATTTAAAAGCATAATACAGTTTACAAAATACTAACATTTCTTTAAGGAAAACGGAAATAAATAGTCCTGAATCATAGTAATTAATAACATGAACGAATATTCTGTAAATCCTTACAAGAAAGCTTAACAATTTTTACAAGAAATCCTTGCTTATTTTCCTTCTACGTATAGCTGTGTCAAACGTTATTCACTCTAACTACCAAACTTTAAACTCATAAAACTGGTTTGAGTAACTGCCAATATTTTTGTCTTTATATTGGTATATTTCTTAGTAATAATAGTAACATAACTAAATTTTGAGCATGTTGTGCGTCATACCTATTCATAAACCGGCAACAATGTTTCAAGGTATAGCCATGGAGCTGCAGAACATGACCCAAACAATAAACCCTTTTCGGTCATGTTCTATTGCATTGCTGAGCAAACTGTATGACGTGCTTTCATTAATGAACGATTGTCGTCTGCAGCATGTTCTATGACGTCACAATGTATGACTAGTAGTTTGCGCCAATCAGGTAGTTCATTCATGATAAATGACTTCGTATCCTGATCCTCCAGCTATACAAGCAATGCTGCACGTACGTATAATACACACTGCAAAGGAGTAGCCTAGGTTGTCACGTATACAGTGATTGCATGGACAGAAAAAGTTACCTGCGTCTAGTAAAAAAAAAAAAGTGTTTTTCGTTATCATTTTGTCAGGTGTATTTCGGGTCTAAAAATGTGAAGGCGGAGGGGAGGGGGGGGGGGCACCACTTAATGAGGACATCATTTATGCATGGTTGTGTCCAGGCTCTGCCCCTTAATGCGCTGTTTAATTGAACCAAAATTTAGTTAATAGGTGCCTTTCTACACCATTTGTTACATAGGCCTATAACAACTTCATATCTAATGGAGATAATGAAATTCCCAAGGCGTTCTTTCTGAACACGTGAACATTCCAGTTTATCAAAGTTTGGACAAAGGGGAGATGCTATAAAGTAAAACAGAGCATCCCCTACCCCTCAACCCACACACGCACACGACCGTACACATACACACAAAACAACACCCCAAAAAGGAAAATGTTAAACATTCATACCAACACTTTGTTATTTCAATGATGGTCATTAGGACGATCAACAATCTTATCTACTCTCCAAAATAGATATTGTCACCCAAGACAATAATAGACAATATGTGTCCAATTCCTAGATTATCTTGGAACAAACACGGACTGTAAACCCCTTTCCCCCTTTATTTCAGAACGTTCATCATCCTAAGTAGGATATACGTAAACGCTTTGATGATGAATGTATCGTTACTTAAGTAGCACGAAAACTAATGGAAAAGAAGGTACGTGGACAGAAACTTTTTTAACGTTCTCCTCTCTCTCTCTCTCTATCTCTGCATTGCTCTTCCTCTCTATGATATTCTTTTCCTCCCCATTTCAAATCTGTCTTTCTCTCGATCTCTGTTTATTTTCTCTTCACACCAATGGTATAACTTCGAGCGATATATTCTAAATACAAAAACACGCCATCAGATTAAAGTACTAACAGTCGATTTTAGTGTAAAGCTGCATGGATGTGCTCACACGATAGATCGTATTCCATGTGCAGTCCGCCGCGCCACCGGGGCAGTCTGCTTCCTAGGTCGGTATCTAAACACCATCCACCGTATCTCTTAATCCAGAAGTGGATTAACGTAGATACAGGGATCATGACACTGACAGCACCTTGTCTACACCTTGTATTAGTAAGCATTCCGCCATCGTAATTCGACGAAAATCTTCTATCCTGTTCCGTCTCTTCTTTTTAAATATTCCAGTCAGTTTCCACCCTTGTGGTCCCATGTGCTTAAATCCGTGTCTGGCAATGTGTTCATGCGACAAATTTTCTCTCTGGATGCATGCGGCCTGATGAAATCTAATTTCTTCTATTCTGAGGGCTGGCATGGGGTAACGTGGCAGTGTAGATCAGATAATGAGTTCCACACTAATGGAATAGAGTTCGACGACTTCCAGTAACTCGTCTTGTAGTTACTGTCAGGGGATCGGAAGCGGGGATCGGAGCTGAGGCGAGAGGGAGGTTGCAAAAGTGATCGGCGTGAGGACATTGGCTACAAGAGTTGAGTTTTATTATTAAAGGGCACATTCTTGGTAACATTAAGAAGGGTCAAATAAATATGGTCAAATAAGGATACATTAAGAAGGATCAAGCCTAGCTTTTAAGTAGTTTCGCATTTCATTTTCGTATTGATGATTTACAGATCATTCTTTCATGTTATTAATTGCTGTGATTCAGGATTATTTAGTTCCATACTACTTCACATTTTAAGTTTAGTAAATGTATTAGCCTATGCTTTGTTATTTTGTGCATGGGATATAAATAAGAGTTATGAATAAATCACTAGATTTTCTTGATTTGTATAAGGCTACATTACAATCCGTAAAACAGACCATTATGGAACGACTGCATTTCCGAGACTTTCATGTGTTGTGAAGATTTTATTGCAATTATGAATAATATAGCATTCTTCATAATAATCAAACCAAACATACACTGAAGTTTTTAAAACTGTAATATGGCCAATGAGTTTTTATAAATATACAGTTTAACATTTGCATCACACATAATGATATGAAAGCAATTATATGAGTAAAAGTTAAACAAATTGTGAAATTGAGGTAGTTTTAAACAAATCCGAGTACATTACAAAATAATGAACGGTTTCATACTGAATTAGAGTTTTGGCTTATAGTGGACAGTGTTGAGTGTGGTTGCC